>JARHVA010001807.1:2785000-2820000 GCA_037957365.1 Torreya grandis
TGTGTTTACATACCCCTAGTGAGCTAGATGATGAATGTACATTTTTATGAAGCCTGTTAAAAGTTTGGAACTAAGTAGTGATAGTTTGAGCTCCATAAGATAAGATTAGGGTTAAATACACTAGATAATTGTTCTCCTACTCTCTAAAATGATCCTATCTAACTATAATTTATGAGTGTGTAATAGTATAAGCACATGTAACTATTTCTATAAATGATGTCATGTGTAATCTATAGTCACTCATATACACTAGTGTAGATAATATTTAAGGATTATATAGAAACTCAATTTGTACACTTGGAAAAATTAGACCTTGTTTATTTATCTTAGTTTTGTACCTTTCCCACTTTTTAAGTCTTGCATCTACTCTATATTATTCCCATTGGCCTATCTCTTATTCTGACTAGTCATATATTGATGACCCATGCCTTATATCTTGCCTAGAATTCTTAAAATGTAATTATCTTCCATATTTACAAGTTTTGAACCTTTTCCTACTTTCTTTCTCCTTGGACACTAACATCCAAGACAAACACTAGTGTCGACATTAGTGTCCTAACTTGATGCAAGTGTTTAGATATCCTAATGGTTAGCTTAAGTGTTTTAATATGAGTTACTTCTCCAAAGGTATTGATATAGATATAATATCAAGCCTCATTCTTTCCACACCTAGAAAATATTAAGAGAGACCACAAAAACTTGTCAAAAGCACTATATCAATAATTTAATTAAGAAAATATTCCCTATTTCCTTATCAGTCATAAGTACAACACATATACAAGTATAAAGAACTAAAGAAGCATCCCAAGAGCTAGATTTGCTAAGTTACAAGCTAAGTCACTATTTGTAGTTGCTTTGCACATATTACATGATTCACACACAATCCAAAATGTAGGGGAGAACTAAATCATTATGAGACCCTCTTCAAATTATTATCTATGTAAAAAATGCTCACTAACATAGGGGTCTTTGGGGTTATCTCAACACCATGTGCCCACTAACCCATTTTTATACAAGGTCACTATAAAGATGAAGAACTAGGGTTTTGAAAATTCTTGAGTGATAATCCATGACCAAGATATGAATAGACTAAAGTGAAATTGAAGTCAAACCTAGAATCATACAATTGGTTTCATAATTTTCTTGTAGGTATTTTGTACATGGCACTTGCATCAAACCCAAAAATTAGTGTTGAGGAAACCATCCCAAGCTAATGTTAGTGTCCAGGGCTCCAAAAGTGTCAAATCCAAAATTAGATGACTATTTTATATTATGCCTTCCAACCTTTGTTTCCTTAAAACTAAAACACTCTTACTACATCTACCATGGAATTAACAATTTTTTCAGCAAAAATGTTAGTTTCAATGCCTATTACTACTCAAACCATGTTTACATCCCTCTAATGACTACTCAACTTACTAATCTAAACCAAAATGGGTCTATAGTTCAAACACTCCTTCAAGTTATAAATAACATAGAGAATAATATTACAAATATTAAATAAAATTATTTAAAATCTACTCATGATATTGATTTGTAAGATGTTTTGCATAACCCTCTTACAATTGATATATCTTTGCACCCTTTACTAACTAGTTTTGTTGCACCTTATTTCCATTTTATGCTGGCAAAGGTGATCTTGAATATAATATTCTATCCTTTTATGTGGTATGCCTTGACTATGCATCCAATGATAAACTTTTAACCAAATTTATTTTAAGAAGCCTTAAGGACTTTTATTTGAGGTGGTTCTATGATTTACCTCTCCAATTTTTGAAAGCATTCAAACCTCTTATGGAAAAAGTTTTAGCACACTTTTACATTAATATTTATGAAAAGATTTCCTATGCTCAAATTTCTAAAATAAAACAAGGTACTAATGAAACTATCAATGAATATATCTTGAGATATAAGATAATGCTAGCTAAAATGACCAATCCTATGGAAGATAAGGAGTTGCAAGACATTCAAATAAAAATTGCTTACTCCTTTACATGAGTCCATTATTTTTAATAAGTTTTAAATCTTTTGATGACTTAAGCCATATTGTATAAGCCTGTAAATGAAGTTTATTTCATTGAATAAGCTCAATTATGCATCTACTTTTCGTACCAAATTTATAATCAAAATAAGCTATAAGGTAAAACCTCTTGAGCCTAAAATGGAAATAACCACCATGGTTAACATAGTTTCATAATAGCCTAATTAACTTATCTTATCCAATACACCAAGGAGATATTTCTCCCATTTAATTTGAGTCCCCAGCTTCATTACTCCCATGGTTATTAGAGTGCCAAATTATATCTCTCCCTCATCATATCAAGGTTGATATGAGTCGACCTCTACCCAAATGATATGTTGTGAATGATTATTATGATTATCATTAGGGACTAGGGCATTCTACAATCAAATTATTTAACTTCAAGCATAAGATCTAAGATTTTATTGATGACCAAAATATTGCATTTGAGGATCCTCCAAAGGAATTAGGGTGACAACCTAATGATCACCACAAGGGGAAAATATTTAATAATCCCTTGAAAGACCATTAAAGTAAGGGACCAAAAGTTCAAATGCCATATAACACACATACGCATCCATCACATTATGATAACCCACTAAATGGGATAATTAGTACTTACACATGACATATAATTCCTATGGTTCATATACCTTTTATTAGTTTTGATGATAGTGATATTAAGGATGATGATTATGATCTTATTTATTTATTAATTCAAGCATAACTTGATAAATACCCTATACATAGTTTTATGATATCAAAATGGATCGAGAAAATTTTAACCATGACATTACTTATGCACTTGGGTTATACTCATAATGATTTACATCCTTCTACTATATCAGTTAGAGTATTTGATTGGACATCCCAAAAGGTTCTTGGTGAATTTTATCTACCTTTATAGGTCATCCCACACATGTGGTTTATACCTTTTCATTCATAACTTGCATGAGAACTTTTTATATGTTATTGAGGATACCTTAGATCCCTACACTTTGAGTAGTACCTTCTATAGTGCATGAGTGTGTAAAATACATTCATGCTAATCATGGAATTACAACTTCTAAAATTAAATATGATCATACTCTTAAACAAGAGAAACTTATATCGATAAAATTAATTAACAATCTTACTAAGGCTTATTCACCATAAAATGGTAAACAATAGGTAATCCCCTTTACTAGGTAGCTAGTAATTAAGAGACCATTACATTAGAGCTATGCAGTGGATTCCATAGAATACCCATCTAGTACTCACCATATTTATATATATAGATAACCTACACATATTATTATTACAACTATTCCAAAAAAGAAATAGAGTAATAAATAATTGGTTCCATGAAACCCTACTATTAATTATACTATTATTTCATGACCATAGAGTCCTATTTTACATACACAGAGCATCATTAATACTACTATGATAGATATTAAACTGTAGACACCGTAAACGTGTCTGCACCTTGGTCCTCCCCCCTTGGCCTTAAACCCCTATCCTAACCCTTGACCTTGGCCCCCTTTCCACCCTACCCTTGCCACCTTGGATCCTCCCTTGAATCCCTCCACCTTCCCCCTAGCATTTATTAGGCCAAATCTCTTCATTATCTTCCCCCCATGCCCATTTTGGCATCCTCGTGACCGTTCTTCCCACACCCCCTCGCTCGGCGGTGTGCAAGAATGCGCAGAGGCTATTTTTAGCCTCTGTCCCCATTCTCCGACCACCGACGTCGGCGACCCTTCGGCCGACGTCGATAAAACTGCCGGCGTCGGCATCCTTCATTACCCCTTTCTGCATCCGTTGCAGCCCCCTAGACCCTTGAGCTCGCAAACAGATCTCTCTTGGTGTTTTGGCATTCGTCTTGTCGCCGTTTGGACCTCATGCAACAATAGCAATAGGTGCAAAGGTTCTTCATCAGAGTTCTCTTCTTGCAGAATCCTCTATGGCTTCAACAACAGCTTCTTCAACTCTTCATTCAGCAAGCAAAAAGGTAAGCAAGTCTGTTAATTGATTCTGTTCTTTAAGCTTTTAATTATCTGTTGTTTCTTGCTTTCTCTATCCTTCCCCCTGAGAGGCTAAAAAGCCTTCTCAGGACCTGTCCTCTGTCCATCCCCCTCTCACATTGTCCCGCTCTTCATACCAATCCCAAACAACTCCCTCATCCCCCTTTTGCCAACAAAGACCCTGTACAGGGCAAGATCACCCCACAGACCATTCAGACCCGTCCCCAAACTCTGTCTCGACCCTCTTAGCATCCCGGACCTGTCCACAGTCCAGAACACATCCCAGACCCGACCACAGGCCATTACCCTGACCGACGCCGGTCACTTCCCCAACCGACGTCGGCAGGATAACCGACGTCGGCAGATCTCTTAACCGACGCCGGTGACATTTCCGACCTCAGCGACTGTCATCAGCCTGACTACTCCTTTCAGGTAATCATTGGTGTTTTCTTTCATTCCTAATCTGTTTATCACTTCTATATTCTGGCATCTTATATTTTCTTAGTCTTTATCTGTCTGTTATCTGTGGGTTGACCTCCCTTAAGGAAGTTTTTACACTTCTGGGAACAAGCTTTCGCTTGGCAACCCACTGCCTATCTATCTAACATCCTCTTGTCCAAGTTTCTTTTCGTTGCAGGTGTCATTCCTCCATAGCCAAAGAGGGGTGCTCACAAGTGTCTGGATTTACGGTGCGCAGTCTACATCCAGGTATTCCTTGCCTCGTCCATTACTTTTTAGTTTCTTCTTTCTCTTAGATCTAAAAGCGAATTTTGAGTAGAAACATTCTGGCACGCCCGGTGGGACCCTAGGTTCCTCCTGGGTTCCTTTTTCTTCATTCATTTAGGAGCATTAGGTTCTTACCTTTTCTCCTCTTTCTCTTCTTCTCAATGACACTATAAGCAGAACTAAAACGAATCCTTCTTTCTTCCTTGCATTTCTAGACTAGTCTAAACATCATACTCTTGACCCTTTCTCAAAACTTGTCTTCATCACAACATCACATTTTGACTTGGGCATTAAAACGTATTACACTTTCATTTCTGCTTGTGCTTGCATTAGTCCGCATCTAGTAACTTAGACGCATATTGAATGAACCGTAGACACTTGATGTTACACTACCAGACCACATGCACTAAAACAAACATAAAAATTACTTGAGACAAGGCCCGACTGGGATTTCATCCCCCAGCGGATACCTTACCCATCCCGATGACCCTACTTGGATTTCATCACCAAGGGGGAAGCCCACTCCGTTCTCTGGCAGAGTCTAAACTCTAGGCGAGGTATATCTTGGCTAAGCGAGACCAGCTAACCACTGGAATCGTGAAGTGAGGGGAGCTTGCTCCTTAGCACCAGGCCACATACCAGACCCTAACACAGATTTTTGAGCACCTAAAATAACACTCGAAACCATCTTTAGACCGCCTTCTTGTAGGACCCATTTTTCAGCCAATCTCCCCAAACATTCATCTAAGGCATAAGCCACAATTTCTAAGGTTAATTCCTAGGATTTATCGCTTAGGCTTGTCTGTCTCTCTCTGTTTTCCTCTTCTCATCTGATTGTTTGAGTGTGTGAGGATGCTTTCTTCTTTGTTTTTCCAAGAATCTTCAAACCTTTTGGTTCTCTGGAAAACACAGTTACCGACATCGGTTCTGCCACCGACATCGGCTTCCCCTATCACCGGCATCGGTTCTACTACCGACGTCGGCTTCATCTGTTACCGGCATCGGTTATCTGACCGACGTCGGCCATCTTTCTAACCGACATCAATTTTTAAACCGACATCAGTCTCTGTCACTGTCCTTTTTCTTCAAAACCAGTGTCCCTTCTCTATCAAAAACTCCATTCTGGTTTTCTGAGACTGCAAAAACACAGTTTCTAGAACCAGGACTCTCTTCTTAACCACTTTAGCCAACAGCCGCTTCCGTCTATCCTGTCTCTAACCAGTCCTATCATGGAGTTCCACTCAGAGACTGAAAGAACTCCTACAGGACCGACCCCGACCCCGACCCTGACTCAAATTCCCATCGTCCCTGAAGGGGACCAAGATTTCGAGAGATTCTTGGACCTCAATACTGCAGCCCTCTAAAACTATCTCACGAGAAACCCAACGCGAGACCTTTCAGGTGACGTGGCGACGACATCCACACCATTCGCCACCCAACCCTTTATGACTCAGCCTTTCGCCTCAACTATTAACCCAACCATGGCCAATACACAAAGTTTGGCCTCCCCGTCTATTTTTAGACCGACCTCCATCGGGGTTCCATTACCCCCTCAACTACCTGCAATTCAACCAAGTTCTACCTCATATTAGAACTTGATTGCCTCGACCCCTTACACTCTTACGCCCACAAATGTAGGAGTGCCAACCTATCCCTCTACCAGTGCCACTGTTCAACCACCTTTGGCGGTGCCCAGTCAACCTATACCTTCGACCTTCGTAACGCAACCACCTCTAGCCTCCACTTCCGCCCCTGCGACTAGTCATCTGTACATTGTACAACCGACTATGTCGCACACCTCCTCTAACCTCTTCCAAGCGCCTTACAACTTAGGGGGCGCTCAACCCGCCAATCTGTCAGCAGATCTTATCAAGATGTTGATGGATAAAATGTCCAGTCTCGAGGCCTCCATTTCTGGTTCAAGCAATACTTTGTCATATGAACAAATTTGCAATGAGCCCATCCATCCTTCTGTCCCTATTCGACCATACCCTAACCATTGGGAGCTTCCTAAATTCACTCACTTTTAGAGTAAGGAAGACCCACAACAACATCTACGGGCATTTAGACATGCCTATTATCTTATCACCCACGATGATGCGTTACTTCTACGCACGTTCCCTATGTCCCTTTCTGGCCCTGCCCTTGACTGGTATAGTTCTCTTGCCAGACACTCTATCTTTTCATTCATCCAACTCGCCCAACTATTTCTTGACCATTTCTCAATCAACATCACCAAACAAGTCTCAATCACAGACCTTTATTCCATCAGGCAATTTGACGATGAATCAATTGTCGACTTTGTCGCTCATTGGAGAGGCTTGATTAACCAGCTCTCCTTCTCCTTGCCTTAACCCGAGCTCATCGAGCTCTTTTCTCGAGCATGTGCCAGTCACATCTCTTCTACCTTGCGGATTCAGACATTTCACACTTTTGACGAAGCTTTCATCATGGCTTGAAAGCTTGAACTCCGTGCCCTTGAAGAAGATAAGGTCAAATTGCGTAATACCAATGCAAAATCTACTGACCATTCTTCTTCCAGACCTTCTTCTTCTGCCAACTCCAAGTCCAAAGGAGTGGCCAACACTGTGGTCGTTAGATCACCATCCTCAACAACAACGAATTACTCTCAACCTTCGACATCTTCCAGCATTACCAAACAATTCCAACAATGGTATATCCAGCATTCTTACACTCCACTTGGAGAACCATACGCTTTCGTTTTGGAAAAACTTCTCAAGCAGGGGGTCCTTAATCTCCCTCCAATCCGACCACCTCAATTTGACCCCTCTAAAGCCCTCCCTACATGGTATAGGGAGGCCAAATTCTGTCCCTTTCATCGCGTCCAAGGCCATGACATCGACAACTGCCAAACTTTTAAAAACATTGTCCAAGACATGATCGACAAGGGGGATCTTATTTTAGATAACCCGAATGCCCCGCCTAACCAACACATTGACATCTTCAAACAACCATTTCCAAATCATCCGCCTACTCAAAACAACATCCAGACTTTGACCAATGACCCTCAAGACCATGACATTCACACGATTAGCACTATCTTGCCTCTTGTCCTTGACCAACCTCTTCCATTAAAGGATGAGGAACCTCCTTCTCCTACTAGTCCTCCATCTACCTCTCTTGTATCGGAGGACGCTTTGACCACATCAACACCATTAAGCCCACCTTCATCCGAAGACCATACCTTACCTACTCCTCAACTACAAGTAGAAGGCACGATCATCCATGCCCTCTGCCCACTGGAGGAGCCAGACTCTCTTATTTCTTCTCTACCAAGAGAAGAACCAGTCTCTCCACCCGTTTCAATCGAGGAAGACCCAGTCGCGGTTTCCTCTTGTCCTTTGCCTGAGATTGTTACATCTCACTCACCTTCGTCCACATCCAAACCCAAACCCACATCTAACCTCGCCTCGCACAACGGTGGCCCTCGACCCAAACACACGAAAGCTACTAGACCACACCAGAGAACTCCTCCCCCACCTTCGTCATTACCTTCAATCTTGGGCCCGCATCCGTCCACTTTAATAGGAGTGCTTCCCACTCCCATCCTTCACAGAGGCACATCACCTCCATTACTTCCTCATCCCATCAGACATACATCTCATCCGAACTCTCGACCTATGCCTCTTTCACCTCCCAAACCAACGTCACCAACCCTCACTGCAATAAAGCATCCAGACCCGTTAGCAGGTTCATATGTCTTGCTCTTACGGCACTTGTTACAGTCGTCTCGTATCGACCTCCCACCTCTTAGACAATATCAATCTCTCGGACCTAAACCACCATGGTTCGATGACACTCGCATTTGTGCGTATCATCGCACGCCTGGGCACGACACGGAGCATTGTCATGCCCTCAAGGTCGCCATTCACCAATGTCTTGGGAATGACACCCTTCTTCTCGACCAAGTTATCAACAAACCCTCAAAACCACCCCACTCATCAACTCTCGGATTAAGACCATCTTGGTTCGACAACTCCACATTCTGCCATTATCATCACACTCTGGGACATGACACTGAGAAAGCACTCTTAAAGCTGTCATTCGTCAGCACCAAAAAAAAATATTCCCTTCTCATCAAGGGTCCTCTTGACCACCTTTTCGACAAAACATCAACCTCGACTCATGCCTCTCCAACCTCATCACCTAAATTAGGATCTCCACACCAGACTATGGTCCCTTTGCCGCCTTTAACCCCCTTATTCGACATTAACACCGTCCATCTGACCACTAAACCTCAACCGACCTTAACCAACCTTTCAAACATTCTCCCTACCCACTGGGGGAAATCATCCTTTATTCAAATCTCGACCAACTGTTCAACCCAGTCTCTACCACATATCAATCACTCATTTTATCCTAAAACCCGACCAAGTATCCACCGACCCAACCCCCGACCAATTATTCGACTAGTCTCAACCAAACTTCAACCAAATATCAATCACCCTGACCTCTCGACCAAGCATTCAACCTTTCTCAACCAACCAACGACAATGTCAACCAACTTCACATCCATCAATCAACACCTAACCAATCTGGAAAGAGGCAAATGGGGCAGGTTTGCTCCCAATTGACTCAGACCTTAACGCACTAGCATGGCCCAGGGTCTTATTAGACCTTAAACCCCTTTTTATGTCTTGCATCTTCGACCATTCTTCTGCTAGTCGAGTACTCGTCTACTTGACACGTAACTTGAGCTCGTCCCTTGAGCAATTCTCATCCTCTTAATCCTTATCCCTTTCAACCCTATTCCCCTTTAACAAGTCCTCTACGACCCTTTTATGATGCATGGATGCTTTGTCCTAATAAAAGGGGCGTCCTTGAACTTCTACAGCCTTGTCCATGACTCTAAATCAAAAAATCAAAATATATCAAGATGTCAAAACATATCCATGGTCACAAAATCAAGTCAAAATCAAAAAGACAGACTGCTCCCTCGAAGGACAGCTGTACTATCATTGCTGTATCACTAGACTGATCCCTCGAAGGACAGCTAGGCCAACTTATCAAACATTATTAAGCAAAAATATAGACCACTCCCTCGAAGGATGGCTATCAAACAGCACTTTTTTAGAAGCTTCCCGCATTGATCAGCTTCGCAACATGACCACTACATCAAATGACATATCTATGTAGGCTTCCCGCATCGATCAGTCTGCGCCAAAAAAAAAAAAAAAAAAAAAAAAAACGAGTCATGGACTTGGCTTGTAGTTGTCTCAGGGTCTCCTATAAAAGGGGCAAGGTTATTCCTGCTCTTAAACTGGGTTACCCTATCCTCCTCCTATCACCTGCTCAAGGGACTTCGAGCTCACTTTAATGTCAAAGTGATTCGATTACTGTTCTAACTCAACACTGGTCAATGACGTAATGCATGAACGGGGCTTTTGTTCTAATAAACCCCTATCTATGCTTCCTTTCTGGTCCTTGTCAATGAAAGAGCAATTTGCCTTTCATCTTTTCTCTTCGCTTTGGTCACATTTAACCACATCAATTGTCGACTCATCTCAAACCCAGCCATTTTCATCATTTTCAGCTGACATCATCCTAGACCATTTCACATAGTTTCTATGGACACCAGTACACATGAAAACTACCGACTAGACCCAATTTATGTTAAGCATAAACCAATACTTGCTGAAGCATAAATAGACTTCTATTCATTCTTAGCATACATCCATCGCGACTATGGAAACTTGCTAGGGATGAAAGACTCTCGACCAATTCTACAGAATACACCATCTGTAGCATCATTTTATCCTCATCTTAACCTCATCATTTCAACACATGACCAATCTCATCATCGACCAATCTTCTTAATTTGTCCAAACTACATTGGTCTGAGGCCCTATGACCAGGGCTATGTAGGCAGCACTCAGATAACACATCCTCTGAGGTTAGCTCGACCACCCCCGTTTATTCATCTCTTTGATGAACAAACCTTCTTTTCTGCGACCTTGACCTTGACCAAGACCCATCATTCTCTTTGACCAAGACCAATCATTCTCTTTGACCAAGACCAATCATTTCTTTGACCAAGACCAATCAATCCCTCTGACCCTCCCTCCCTTTTAGGGAGAACTACATCGGCCTAAGGCCCTTACGACAGGGGCTATGTAGGCAACACTCAGTTGACATGGGGTCTTCTGGGGTTAGTTCGGCCGCGTCCTTTCGTCCATCCATCCCCTTGACCAATGACCATCCTTCGACCTTCGACCACTTCCAAGACAATGTTGCCTTGGTTGTTTTTGCGTGTGTGCTACCTCACGACTGGTTAGCAGAATTGTCTGTAGACTATTTTTGACCCTTCACAAGTATAAGATCGCGAGCCAGTTGATCCCTACTACTTGTGGCTTTTTCGTGTTTTTGGGAGCACTTCCTGAGCCCTGGATACCTGGAACACGATGACCATTTGGAGCTTCAGCTTAAATTGAGTGACCCGATCAGCAGACGACTAAATGCTGGGGCCCAGTTACTTCAATTTTGGCACTCCTTGACCCTTGACATGCGACAATTTGACCTGACCATCCCGTGACGTGGTATATGCACAATCACGACTTTTGCAGCGTTTTCACTCACTTTTCATCTTTCTCATCCACCTTTTGTCAAATCGACACTCGATCTTCGGTTCCCTTCTCTCAACTATCGCTTTGAGGGGGGAACACCTCATCCCTTTTTTGGGGCAACCAACTCCTATTTTTGTCTTGCAATTCGTCTAGAATAACCAACAAGACAAAAAGGGGCAAATGTAGACACCGCAAACGTGTCTGCACCTTGGTCCTCCCCCCTTGGCCTTAAACCCCTATCCTAACCCTTGACCTTGGCCCCCTTTCCACCCTACCCTTGCCACCTTGGATCCTCCCTTGAATCCCTCCACCTTCCCCCTAGCATTTATTAGGCCAAATCTCTTCATTATCTTCCCCCCACGCCCATTTTGGCATCCTCGTGACCGTTCTTCCCACACCCCCTCGCTCGGCGGCGTGCAAGAATGCGCAGAGGCTATTTTTAGCCTCTGTCCCCATTCTGCGACTGCCGACGTCGGTGACCCTTTGGCCGATGTCGGCGAAACTGCCGGCATCGGCATCCTTCATTACCCCTTTCTGCGTCCATTGCAGCCCCCTGAACCCTTGAGCTCGCAAACAGATCTCTCTTGGTGTTTTGGCATTCGTCTTGTCACCATTTGGACCTCGTGCAACAACAGCAATAGGTGCAAAGGTTCTTCATCAGAGTTCTCTTCTTGCAGAATCCTCTGTGGCTTCAACAATAGCTTCTTCAACTCTTCATTCAGCAAGCAAAAAGGTAAGCAAGTCTGTTAATTGATTCTGTTCTTTAAGCTTTCAGTTATCTATTGTTTCTTGCTTTCTCTATCCTTCCCCCTGAGAGGCTGAAAAGCCTTCTCAGGACCTGTCCTCTATCCATCCCCCTCTCACATTGTCCCGCTCTTTATACCAATCCCAGACAACTCCCTCATCCCCCTTTTGCCAACAAAGACCCTGTACAGGGCAAGATCACCCCACAGACCATTCAGACCCATCCCCAAACTCTGTCTCGACCCTCTTAGCATCCCGGACCTGTCCACAGTCCAGAACACATCCCAGACCCGACCACAGGCCATTACCCTGACCGACGCCGGTCACTTCCCCAACCGATGTCGGTAGGATAACCGACGTCGGCAGATCTCTTAATCGACGCCGGCGACATTTCCGACCTCGGCGACTGTCATCAGCCTGACTACTCCTTTCAGGTAATCATTGGTGTTTTCTTTCATTCCTAATCTGTTTATCACTTCTATATTCTGGCATCTTATATTTTCTTAGTCTTTATCTGTCTGTTATCTGTGGGTTGACCTCCCTTAAGGAAGTTTTTACACTTCCGAGAACAAGCTTTCGCTTGGCAACCCACTGCCTATCTATCTAACATCCTCTTGTCCAAGTTTCTTTTCGTTGCAGGTGTCATTCATCCACAGCCAAAGAGGGGTGCTCACAAGCGTCTGGATTTACGGTGCGCAGTCTACATCCAGGTATTCCTTGCCTCGTCCATTACTTTTTAGTTTCTTCTTTCTCTTAGATCTAAAAGCAAATTTTGAGTAGAAACATAAACATATACATACTCTTTAATAGTGTCACAATATTATTACACTAAGTTCACATTAGGGAGATATCTATGACAATCCATTATATGGCATCATAGGATGATCATGCCTTTTCAAACATTCAAAAATACCAAAAAAAAAAAAGATATTTTTGGCACCTACATATTCTATTAGCTCTTTGTTATCTATGTGTTATTTCTGTATTGATGGATGGCATACTCAATTACTCCTACATACACATGTGTCACACTAATATCTGAGTTTGATAAAGACATAAATAAATACTTGATCTATTCATATTTTGGATGTTTGACCTTCCCTCTACTCATGCCATGTAGACATTGGGGGCATCCACTTTTTTGATCTAGATACACATAGGTTATACTCTTCAATGATCACATTTCATTATCATGTTTGAGATTACATATATACTTACACATGAATTTAACCATAATGATATCTTATGCATGGTAATTGATATGTTATACAATTGAAATTTTTCCTAACACATTTGATCCATTGGATACTATGTCATGTTTATGCTAGTTGATAATGCTTTAATTTATGCACTTCCTAGAGTGTTTTGCCTTGATATTGTATTCCTTGTTTGAGTATTTGAATATTCTCCCTTGATTTCATCCCCCATGCCTATGTATGCTTTAATTTACATTTGAATATGTCATTGTTTGTTATATAGATAATTAGAATATGTCATACTTGATTTTGTGGACATTTGATTAAATCATGTCCTTTAGATTGTGTAAAAATTGAACATACCCATTATTTATGGTTTCTTTGGACCATTGCCTTTTGATTTGATTTTGAATGATCTTATGTGTGTGATTGATTTTATTCTTGAGCTTATACTATTACTATATATACATTTCCATGATCCTTATCATGCATCTTAGTCCTTAATGTGATCATATTGATCTGTGTGCTTCAATGTTATATCTACCTAGACATGATAATTTTATATGATGCATGGTTCTATTCACATATTATATAGTTACCTTATCCTTTTGAGTTGAGGTAACTACCAATTCCTATCTTTCGCTCACCTTGAAGAGGGGGGCATATTAGTGGGGGCATGTCATAGATGCATGTTCTCCACACTTGTCATAAATTTTAGGAATAAAACACTTATAAATCTAGATCTATTATTACCATAAACCATATCTAAAGCTATGAAATAAAATTCATCATGGAAATGTTCCTTAATTCACCATTAATATGGAAACATAAATGAGAGAAAGATAATAATAACACAAATAACATAGATCTAACATGGTTTACCTAATATGGGCTACATTCACCAATGAAAGTTATCAAATAAATTAGTAATCTAAAACAAGATTACAATTAATTCTCATAGAGATATAAAAAAAATATCCTATAGAAAGTGTTGCACAAAAATTTGCACTTTCACCTGCACTTGCACAATGTTGTATCTCACAACTTACTAAACCACACCCTATAATAAACACCTACACTTTGCAAAACACCTACACTTTGACTTTGATCCTCAAAGACACACCCTGAAAAATAAACCATCAACCTCTAAAGGCCACACCATACCCTATATATATGAAGAAAATCCATAAAGGAGGAGCAAATATGTAATGCTTATCCAAGATAAGGATTATGCAACATGTGAAAACCCTTTTCCACCTCATCAAGCCTATCTAAAAGCTCTTCTAAGGAGAAAATTTCCATATTCATCTTCTCCACCTTCTAAGGGCACATTTTCCCATGAACATGTGATCACAACCAACTCCACTCAACAAGGAAAGAGTTCCCTTTTCCAAAAAACAACTAGCTTCCTCAAAACGAGGAAGTCAATATGAGAAAAGGAATCTAAAAACTACCTCCATGAAATATGGAATACATAGAAATTAGGTACAATGAATATTCTACTCACATATGGAGAACATGAAAATTATGCCCCTCACATCCTTAGAGCTCTTTAGGCCCCCAAAATTTATTCCTATAGTCATGTGATAGCCCCAAAAGGCTTCACACTCAACAATAACCTTGGTTTCAATGGGGGCATGTCATATGGGCATGGATTCCACACTTACATAGTTTTTATTTTCAATGGGGGCTTGTCATATAGGCATGGCTTCCACACATTCATAGTTTTCAAATTTAGTGGGGGCATGCTTTGGAAGCATGTTATCCACACCTATTTAGTATTGATCATCTTCATATTATAGTGGGGGAATGTTTTATAAACATGTTTTTCACATTGGTAATTATATTAGTTTTCATATTACACCATATATATTGGGGGAAAGCTTTGGAAGCATACTTTCTACACACAATTTTCCAAATTGGTCAAAACACATAGTTATATGATTCATATTCACAATTTTGACATAATTATATACATTGGTACCATTTTTATACATAGTTTCAAAATGAGACATATCTAAGGTGTATATGTTATGCAATTTATGCATAATATGGTAAAATCCAAATTAGTTTAGATTATAAAAATCTTTCATTTACTAATGCTTCGATCTGACTTTATGGACTTTACTGGGCTAATCTACTATAGTAGTTGGTTCACTTTTTGTTATGTTTGATGTAATTAAATAATTCAATCTTTTTTATTTGATTGGGTAAATAACTTAGTTTTACAAGTATTTAGGAACCATAAAATTATTATTCAAAATAGTAACAAACCATCAAGGCCAAATAATAAAAGACAATAAAAACTAACAATATAGTTCCATAAGCAGTGAAAAAAAGGCATAAAATTAGATCAAGAGGGGGGCCTCTGGTGTTTCCTTATCCTCCTTATATATCATCTTTATTACTCCCCACTTAATCTTGGAGACTTTGGCCCTCATCTTATTGCTAGGTTCTTTAGTACCATCACTTGGGAGGATCATGTGTGGCATTTTCTAGCCTTATACCTACAAAAGGTTTTTCTTGATAGGGGTCAAGTTGAGGATGTCATGTGCGGGGTCTCCATTATTTTTAGTGTCTACTTAACATGGGTATATTTAAGCTTGATAGACTGGATAAAATATTGAATAGTCAAGTTTACTTTCTTGTAGAGGGTATTCCACTCTTAGATAAGGTTAGTAAGGGTTAAATTGGCCTCCTACACCCTATTATTGAAATTGTCAAGTGGTTCTTTATTATTTTTAAAATTATTAGATAGAAAGAATATTACCTTCTCAATGGTCTCTATAGAGTTACCCTTATTTATAAATATTGGCTTGGTCTTGGGAACAAATAGCTTAAACATAAGGTCTTCAGTGGAGGTTTTAGGAAGGCTAGCTTGGGGAGTACTTACATATGGATGGTAGGACCCTGAGGTGGGGTTCTCCTTCAAAGAGTCCTTCAGAGAGTCCTCCTCAGTGGAGGACTCCCCTAGGTGGACCTCCTTCCCTTGTAAAGTTTGACCCTTCTTAACTAATAATAGTATAAGCCCTTGATGCAAAATGAGGTTAGACTCATTAACTTAGTGGGAAAGGGTTATGCATTCTAGTGACTTTATAAGGCAAAATTGTAGGTTGATCTTATAACCTTGGAAGTGGTTTAATAACAAAAAATGATGAGAGAAAATTAAGGTATACTTACCCTCTAGATTCATGTATCTCATCATTTGGAGGAATACCTTTAGTCATTGTCATGGGAGATCTGCCCAAGGGAAACCCTTATCTATTTTCATAAATTTATTTGTCTGGAAAAAGCACTAAAGGAGTTCTTGCTTCTTGGTCTAATCTTTGAAAGAGTTGTCCCATTTCAAGTAATGCCCATGACCTCCCCTATGAATTCCTTTATGAATATAATCTTAATGCCTTACATCACCATCATATGCTTATTCCATCTAGCAATGAAGTCCCTAGAAACATTATAATCATGCTCTATAATGTAAAACATTATCTGTGAGACCCCCCCAACATAAATTTTTATAGGCCTTCTTCTAACTACACACCTCAAAATATGAGGTAGGATCTAATTTCTCTCTATCTCCCCCATTAGCACAGTGATATTAGAGCTGAGGCAAATAGATAGATGGTTCTAGAATAGATTAGCTTGAAATATATGAATTAAGCTTGGGATATATGCTACCTTCATCCTTAGTTAAGTAAACCACCTCATTCCTTCATAATGGTGGTTCATAATTTTTAAAATCCATATCTTTATAGGGATATTTTATGTGTGTGTTAGCATGAAAGCCCACCTAGCCTGTTGTACTTTCATTCTATATGGCCAATTAGACATTATTAGGGACATGTCCTCCTTGGTGCCATCTAGCCTTAGTAGGAATTATAAGTATCATTAAGTTGCATTATCTAGCTACTCTCTCTCTCTCTCTCTCTCTCTCTCTCTCTCTCTCTCCTTAGATATATTCACTTTCAATATTTATCTATATTTATCATAATCTTAGTTTCATATCCTTATACATATTTTTCAAATAAACTTGCTACTAGGCAAGGCAGCTACATTGACACATAGGTGTACTTATAAACCCTACTCTTTAAATTTAAATCTATTTTAAATACCTTCAATTCCAGATTGTATGCACTGATTATATACTATAATATGCTATTGGTTGTAGGTTATTCACTAACAAATAACTTAAGTTGGTCATATATAAATATAAGGTGTGTTCTACACACCCAAGTACACATTCCTTTCCCTTAAAATAGAATTATAATTACTAGATTAAAGGGGGAGAAACATAGATGATATTTATGGATTATATAGTACCTATTTCTTATACACTTGGAAAACTTAGACATTGGTGTTTCCTCTCAGTTGTGGACCTTTCCCATTTTTTAAAGTCTCACATCTGATCTATCTTATGCCCCTTAGCTTATCTCTTAGTTTAAATAGTATTACGTTAATGACCTAGGCCTTCTATCTTGCCTAGAATACTTAAAATGTACTTATCTTCCATCTCTACAAGTTCTGAACCAATACCTACTTTTTTGTTCCATGGACACTATTGTCTAGGATAGACACTAACATCAGCATTAGTGTCCTAACTTGATGTAAGTGTATATGCCCTAAAGTCATCTATTTTACAAATAAAATATATCCTAATGGTCAACCTAATTTATTTAATGTGTGTTAATTATCCAAAGGGATTGATATAAATATAAGATCAACCATCACTCATTCCACACCTAGAAAATACTAAGAGATACTAAGGCAACTTATCAAAATCACTCTATCAAGTATTTAATCTAACAAAGGTTCCTTATTTCCATACCAGTCATAGGTATAACACATATACAAGTCTAAAGAACTAATTGAGTAACCCAAGAGTCTGACTTTCCAAGTTATAATTTAGGTCATTATTGTATTTATTTTTCACATATTGCATGATTCATACACAAGCCAACACATAGGGTAGAACTAAATTAGTCTAAGTCCCTCTTAAAATTATTGGCTATGTAGGCAATGTTGAATATTATAGGTGTTTTTGGGGTTATATTTAGTCCACATAACCACTAACTTATTTTCCTTGAAGGTCATTATGAAGATGAGGAACTAGGGTTTTACAAATTTCATAAGGAATGACAATCCATAACCCATATCTGAATACACTAGAGTAAAGATGAAGTCAAACCTAGAAGCATCTAATTAGTCACATATATTTTATTAGGTATTATGTACATGACACTTACATCAAACCCAAACATAACATTTATGTAACTATCCCAAGCTGACATTAGTGTCTAGAGTTATAGAAGCATTAGATATAGAATTTAATGACTATTCTAAAATCATCTTCCATATTGTTTTCTACATATTCTAGATCCAAAAACTATTTTAGCATCAAAACTAGATAAGTATATTACTTATTTGTCATTTCCATGCATATATTAGTTTTAATTTATATATTTAGTGTATAGTCAACATAAGAAATTTAGTGTATGTTTATATCTAAGTTCAGCACCTAATTGGCCTATTATAGATATGATTATCACCCTTATGCATTATCATTTATATGTTATTAACCTTATATACTCCAAAGTATGATCCCAATTTAGTTTAGGGTTAAATAATTAGTGAAGCTTATATGATATAAAACTAGCTAAACATATATAGAATATGATACTTGATAGGTGAGATGATACTAATTGATGATTATTATAAGGGACTCACAATCAACTAGCCCTATGTCAAAAAATGAATTATGACCTTTTGTGAACATAAAATTGTGTGTTTTAGTGACTAATATGATCTCAATGGAGAATCTGATTATGAACCACCAACCATATTATTAATAACACTACCATATTAATTATGTTAAACTATGGGGATTTTTAGAGCCCATATTCAAGTAAGTGAATCTTGTACTAGTGCCTTATGTGAAGTGCCATTAATATGCTATAATACTAATCAAGGATGTGTCAGAGTAGAGAGTGGCACTCTATAATTTGTGACAAATATTTGATGAAGGGAATCTCTAGGATATTCCATTATTGAAATATAGATATTTATTGTGAAAATATTTGAGTAGGTTGTACCTTTTTAGGTGGCTCAACTGATGGCTATTATATGGTAGTTAAATTTTATATGGTAGAGGGTACTCATAAAGTATTCTTAGAATTGTAATGACTTCATTATCATATATGTATTTCAAGCATCTATGAACTATATAAGGAAATATGTGAATCTATTGAATTCAAGGGCATCCTAATAAAACTTAAAGAAATATGAACTAGGTAGTATTATGAATCTGGTGGTTACATGTATAGGATTAACCTGTAATGGTAAAGTAATATCACCAATGGAGTTATGAATGTGACCATTGAATCCTTTTATGACCATGGTGGTGGAAAGCATATCCTGATTTATGTATCTAAAATTAAAAATAATTATGTTTGTACACATGTTCACACTTGAACCATTCTTGAACATGACACTTTGAATAGGCTGGTGATCAATATTTTCATGAACAAACAAAGAGTGTAAATCTGAGTTATCATCGATTATCTCTTATTCTACATATGTGATTAGTGGCATAGATGACACTAATGTATCATAAGAACCTATTATACCATTTAAAGGATGTTGATCCTCTGCATGGGAATGGTAATAAAATGGTGGAGGGTGTGCATTATATGCATAATGCACACATGTTCTATCTATGGTCTCATTATTGGGTACTTAGGAAAAGGATCATTAAATATTTTAATTGATTTACTTTCACTTGGTTTTGTTTTTATACTTTTTGTTACCATTTGCACATTAATGATGTTTTCATCCATTAAATCCTAAATATTGTGTCATAATCTAATACATTTGTTAGTGTACACACATGAATCTGGAAGAGGTTAATTCTTGTTGGTATGAAAAATAAGCATAAAATAATATTAAATCTAAATTTGTAAGTGTGGTTCTTGGATTAGTCAAGGTATAGAAAATACAAAAAAATATAAAACAATCAAAAGTGATTACCTTCCACATGGACATCATTTCCTAGCCATCTCACAAACATGATTATGCTTAGATGTCAAGCTTGGAGTATTTTTCAATGTTGCAGTGTGGTCACATGGGTAACATCTCCCCTTGCAATTTGTAGTGATTTATCAAATAGGATAAAATGGAAGAAATGGTTTGGAAGGATTGATGCTTGAAAGGCTACTAAAAAAGTTTAACACTTTATTGTATGTTCAAGACTTAAAAATAATGGAAAATGGCTCTTATATTTATAGAATTTTTAGATTGATTATGGTCATAGATTTTGAATCAATATGTGGGGATCAAAATTGGTCAAATTTGGTAGGAAAATGCATTTAATATTTTATATTCCTAATATTTGTTGATATTTTACAAGTGCTTTACAACTTTTATGATGATGTCATGATGATATCATCATTCCTAATATTTATCAATGATGTCATAATTTTTTATATTTATTGATGATGTCATCATTTGACCACTTTTCATAATCAAAGGAATAATTCAATTAATGAATTAGGGAAAATAGGTAAACCCAAAAGCTATAGAATTTCAAACTAGAAGAATATTAGGTTAATTAAGACTGGTTAACTAACTTAATGGAAAGTGGTGTGACTTTTGAAATTCCAATAAACATTTGACATAATTGATCTTAAAATTTCTCTTACACAGTTGTAATTTGGCTCAAGATGAAGTAAGTGAAGTTGATTATTGTGTATGATGAATTAGCCTAACTAGGGATGCACCAATATATTTCAAAGGATATATGCCAATTATGCAAAATAATTTAGGTGTTCTGGTGATTGATGTGTTATTTCTAAAAAAATCTAATTATAATTTTGACATGAGAGTGGTGAGAATTGAGTGTCTACATTTTGGCCCTTTTTGAGATGTTATTATGAGACACAAGTGAAACAATGACTTTTAAAACAATTAAAAAGTCATTTAAAATAATTTAATAATGTTTTAAGAATGATGCGTTCACATTTTTTAAACTTTTTTAATTTAATGAAAACAAGTCCAAGAAGAAGCCACAAATAATGTTTTGGAATGCCCATGATGCCCCCTCGAGGGAGTGGCCAAAAAATAAGATTGATAGACATATGCTCTAAAATATGAAAATGGATAAGAAGAAAAATGAAATTAACCCGTAGATGAGATTAATCCATATGAGGCAATGTTTGCATGATTTGATTTCCAATGATGAATAAAATAGAATTAAATTGGTCCCAAGGCAGGGGGTAACTAGGAACGATGTATCCCAAGATAATTGGCACACTTTAATATACCCCAAACAAGTGAAAAGTTGTGGGCTTATGGAATGATCTATCTTGAAACAAGTTTCCCACTTTGATTTTCCCAAAGAAGGTGAAATCTACATATCTTAGAATTATAATAAAGATAAATTGATTAACTAATGATATACCCTAGTAGGGTAGATTTTACCATTTATTTAAATGATTTCACCAATAAGGTAGTTGTGATCATTGACTCATCTAATTGATTTGATTGGAAAACATGGCTCAATTATTTAACATATTAAACATATTAAATATGTGATGAATTATGCAAATGTAGGTAAGATGATAGAATGACTTTTCAAAAAATTAAGAAGCCACTAAAATTTTAGCCCACATGAGAACACTCAAAGGTAATGAAAGATATGATTAAAAGAACATAATAATGATGGAATAAAAATGAGAGAATTGTGATTGAATAATAAGGGTGGTCAAGTTGACCCTAGAAACTTAATATAATTGAATGTTGCCTACATATTCAAAATGGACCTTGGGCCAATGTAGTTATCCGAAAAATTTGGAGAGAATGGGATGAATAATAAATTAGATGATGTGAATGAGAAAAATAATTGATCAATGTGTATGAGTTGGTTACCAAATGCTCATTCAGAGATGTACATCTTGATTAGCACTAATATAGCCAAAATTTTCAATTATTTTTATTTAATTTAGGAAAATATGATGATGTGATGCAGTCAAAATGATCAAAATGATTTAATTAGACTGAATGATCCTGGAAGGGGAGATATTGCTAGTGTAGCATGATGTTATGTATAAACCTTAAATAGTTGATTTTTAATGTAGCACATGATGGTATGCATCATGATATAAAACACCATGATGGATGAGTTATGATTTACATAAGGACTAACCCCTAATCCAATAGAAAAATGACAACACACTAATGATATGAAAAACCATGATGATAATGTTGTTGTATGTCATTGGATGGACTCAAGTGCAAGTGTGAGACAAGGAGAACCATGATGATGACCTTCTTAGGATAATGGACTTATCCAAGGAAAAAAAATAAAAAATAAATAAATAGACAAATAAGTAAATAAGTAAACACATAAAAAGGAAAACAAAAATAAACAAAAAGCATCTTGTCATTTAACTGAGTCAAAATCCATGTGTAGAGACTCAATAAAAATTATAAAGGAATGGTGCCCCCAAGTTAGGATACATGGAATATAAGGACACATCCCAAAGTGAATGAAATAATTGGAACCAAAAATGAATATGCCCCAGTAGGGTAAATTTGGGAAGGGCACATCCCAATGGTTACTAAAGTGAGTGACTCACTGAAAATGAGGATAACTAGATTTAGGATAATACAAATGTTATTAATTTTTTTGGATTTATATCTCTCATGTATATTGTGATACATTTTTAATTTTGAGTTTTTTTACACTATTTTGAATGTTTTTGGGATTTTGGCATATTAACTCAATGGAGGATTAAGATATGTATAATGTTTTAACTCATAAAATGGAGAAAGGGTGGCTTAAGTTGCTCATAAAATAATGATATTGTGGATTAGAATGATTTTAAAATGGTGAGATAATGGAATAGGGGTGACTGAGATGACCTTAGAAACTAAGTGATATGTACATAGTCCAAATGGACCTCATGTCAATGTAGTTTAACCTATAGAAAATGGGGAATAATAATAAATGAAAGACTAATGCATAATTTTAGATAATAATGGATGAAAATGAGGGAAGGGACTAGGAATATCCAAGAACTATATCACATGAAAACCAAATGTGTCCATTCATCAAAGTATTATGTGGTTAATATGTCAAAAGGTTTCCCAAATAGGTCTCAATATACACTCTACTTTCGTAACAAGGTCAAGATGGGGAGATTGATGGTCACAATAATATGGGATGGGTTGAATAGGATTGAAAGGATAAAATGCCTTTAATGATATGAAACTTTTTTAATGTAAATCAGGTTTCCCCCAAGTGTCAAAGTACTTACAGATAACAAATTTCTTACACATTATTCCATAAACCTAATTTTCATCATGGTATTTGTCCAATATGCCATAAGCATGGCTTTCACCATTGGATGAATTATTTATCTTTCCTTTTATATATTTAATTTATTTTTTTGACTTGTATAATCTCAATGCAATGGAGGATTATGAGATGCGTAATGTGGACCCTTTATTGTATAGCTAATACCTAGTCAAAATAGTAGCTCTGACTAAGTCCTGATATTGAAGTGAACTATGTTGATGCTATCATGATCTTCACTAGTCATTGATTTTTATTCTTTCAAGCCTATAGATAATATATCTTTGTAGTCTCTAAAAAAGAGAGTATTGCCAGGGATGGTAAATAAGGATAGGTATTTGACAAATGGTTTGATTTGACAATGTAATATAGTAGTGGAATGAATAATATGATCACAATAGAAAGTATAATAGTTGTGGGATAAGTGAAAATCAAGATTTTCAATCACACATTACTTTTAATTCTATATTTCACATGATTTTGGTTATGGTGAGGCCAATATTGACTTTAATCATGTATACATCAAGTAATGAGGAACCAAATGTCTTAGTTATTGGCACCTTGAAGAGGTTTTTACCAACAAAATTTTCTTGATTTCTTTGATTTAGATTATCCAATAACACCTTAAGCAAGGTTTCACTAAGGGATGTTGATAATGCATTTTGATTGTCCCTTAGTTCCTTGAGAAAAATTTCACTAAAGGATTTTGATTATCATCTAAGGCCTCAAACAAAGTTTCACTAGAAGATGTTGAGTTTAGACTTTGATCTTCCCCTATCACCTCAAATAAGGTTTCACTAGGAAATTAATCTTCTACTTAAATTTCATCTTGGTTCCCAAAAAACTTTACACTGAGATGTTTCCATGGAATAAGTTCAACAATGAGTGATTATGTAGATCCTAGTTTATATTTTTGGGTGGTTGAATATCAATATAATGGCTAGGTTGGTTAATGGTAAAGGGTTGTGTAATGGTAATACCAATAGAGGGGTAAAAGGCAACACAATCCTCATAGAGGATACTAGGAGAAATTGTGTTTATCTCAAAGGAAATATCATTACCAATAATAGAAAGATCACAAATGTTTTCAATATGATTTGTAATGAGTGTGTAACTAATGTCATAACATCTAGTAATGTATATTGATTCTAAAGTCAATTCTAACTCAATTGGGTATGGTAGAAGTATATAGCCAATGTTTTAATATCAACTAATGTATTTTGATTTTAAAGTTGATTTTGACTCAATGAGATCTAAATCCATCATTGAGACTAACATTGATTTTACTTCTAATGAAAAATATGACATTGGTTCTAAAAAAACCCAATTTTGATATTGTTTCTAAATTAAAACTTGATCTTGATGTGAAGTTTAATGCTAATAATAATGTGGATTAAAGAGTGAAACCTATATATAATGTAAATGTGTTTACAAAAATGTCATGTTAAATTACATTATCCATAAGTCACTTATTCACCATTCGATTTGAAATGAAGGCTTTAGGATGAAGGAATTTTCTAAAATTGGGATTTTTTGACAATGGACAAATAATGGGTTGTTACTTTATAATAATGGGCTCTTCAAATATGGGCTCATCAAATACAAGTCCTTTATTGAATAGAGGTATTTGGTCAAATAGAGGTGGACTAACAATGATTTAGGTTTGGTCAAAGATGGGTGATTTGACAAAAATGTCAACAACAGTTTGACTATATTGACCTTGACTTGGAAGTGGATGTATTTGATCATGCTTAGAAAGGGGATCATGACATATCCTGATTAATTATTTATCAAAATTGGGAATAATTGGGTATTTAATAGACAAAGGCCCTTGGATGGGAAATGATTAGTTTTGTTTTGGCTCTAATACCAGATCAACTTTTAGATAAGTAGGTGAGGAGTTGTCAAATAAAGTAGTATCTAGAGAGGTTTTTAAAGTTGCCATGAGCTGGATAGAAAATATTTGACCATCCTACTACACTTAAGAAGCTATAATGTGGTTATACTATGGTGGGTCTATAATTTACATATTTAAAAAAGGTATTTCCTCTTTTTGATCAAAGGTATGTAATAAGTCCATAGAAAAATTAGGCAAGAGTTTGACACCCTCTTCTATGAACCGTAAAATTATGGAATTATTGTATTATTTGAATTGGGATTTATCCAAATTGGTTTCAAATTTCATAGATCAGGATGGAAGAAAATATGCCCTAAAGCAAGGATTCCTGCAAGGGAATTGGTCTTGAATCAAATTGGCCTAAAAGATGGCAGATTTGGATTGGTAGAAATGGCCCAAAGAGGGAAATCTTAGTCTTCACAAAATTGGCCAAAAGAGGGTAGTCTTGGTCTTTGAAATTATCCCAAAGTGGGTGGTAAAGATGGTGGTATTGGTATTTTAAATATAATTCAAATGAAATAAAATATTAATGATATGAATTTATCATTCCCAACTAATAAGTGTAAGAGATTGAATGGAAAGATAAGAAGTGGTTTGAATTGGCATGCGATGGACTTAGAATAATTGGATTTGGTTGAAATAGACTTGATTTGGCATTATTACAATTATTTGGATTTGAAGCTGATTTTGGTCAAAGCTGACCTGATTTGGAAATAAAATTAGAACTTGGTTCAAGAAGAACCTAGATGGATTAGAATGGATTGGCATGAATTTCAAGATGAAATAAATCAAAATTGAAATATGTTTCAAGATGACCCTAATCAAAATTGGAATGGTTTGTCATGTGGTTCATGATGAACTAGATTTAGCTTTGATTGGCTTGGTATATGGCTCAAAATGAACCAAAAATGACAATTAATTGGCTTATCACATGGTTCAAGACAAACTTGATATGGCATAGAATTGGTTTGGTACATGGTTCAAGATGAACCTAATATGGCATGGAATTTACTTGGTACATGATTCATGATTAACTTGATGTGGATTTGAATGGGTTTGGTATGTGGTTCAAGATGGACCTAATATGGCATGGAATTGGTGTCAGATATCCAGATATCACCCAATGGAGGTCATATTTTCTCAATTCTGACCCATACATGGACTAACATTGGAATGATTTAAGGCTATGGGATGCCTATATCTAGACCAGACCTTTATGGTTTTTAATGAGGCTAGTTCTTTAGATTTGATAGTTTGGACCTCTCTTTCTAATATCTAAAAAGGTTGGGGTAAAAAGAGTTAATAGATTGCATAAAATGAAAAGTATTCTAACATATGGTTATTCAATGAATGTTCAAAGATCCACTATCAAGATTAAACTCATTATCACACTAATAGACTATGGATAGAACTAATGCAATGTCTATAATGCTTTCTAGGCAGTAATTCTTCACCTAGAGGTCAATTTGATGGACTTAGAGTAGAGGGCAATGAGGAGAAGGCTTTATTGAAAGCACTTATAATCAACTATCTACTCTATACTTGAGACATCAACATTAAGGCATGCTAGAAGACCTCCAAAAAAATTTATTATCACTTAGTTAAACTTGGACCTAAAAAGGGAAGATGGCCACTTTTGCATATTAAACAAATATGAAACACTAAGCACAAATTAGTAAATAAATTTAAAATGATTTATTTATTACTCTAAGAGGTGTTGAATACAATTTCTGGCAGAGTCTAGTCATACTAGTATGAGGGATGTTTTACAATAGCTCAAAGGCTATATTTATAGAGAGAAGGAAAACAAGAGAGAGGGAGTTTTGGTGTTGAAAAGGGGAAACAATGAGTTCAAACATTTAAACCATAGTTACAATTTATTCTACAAATTATGCTCATTTAGACCTTTTGATTGATCTAGGTCCCTTAAAGTGGTTGCATAGTTACATTATTCCTCCATTGATGTTATTTATGATTGTAATGGTGGGATCAAGTTTTTTTAGCTAAGTTATGGCATCCATGCAGTTACAATAACTATACTAGTTTGTTAGAATTTTGTTTTGGTGTTAACTACTAACTAGTTTGTCATGGAATGTAAAAGTGGAGAGAAGGGTTCCTTTTATTTAATTGGTTTTTAGTGATGAAGTCAATGGAGTCTACATGTATGCCTTCATGGAATCCTTTGAAATGCTAGATTTAGTTTAAACTGGATCATGCTTGAACTCGTCCCCATATTCATAGGTCAACTATAGATAGAAAACCAATCTCAGACTATTACTTTTCATAAAGTTGTCATATTGATGCAGACCTATAGACTGCATAACCCCTTTTTTGGATCCAAATATGTCTAAATCGAGCCATTCCATTTATGCAAGAACCAATAAAACACCATGTGCATAGGTCTTCCTTCTAAAAATGGTGAACATAGTCATAGAATGAACTTTGTACATTACAAAACTATGAATTAGAAGTTTGTATTTAGCCTTAATGGTAGTCACTTTATGTTTCTTATACCTGATTACATGGATATGTCCACTCCTTGGCATTTGATCAAGATTCAATGATGGCATGTGCCCTTTGAAAATGTTTCCCTAGTTTAACCTTGGTCATGTGTTCAAACTCCAAGAAGTCCATTAACTTCTCAACCTTTAATTCTATTGGTCATCAATACCAGCTTGGGCCAATCAAAATGGACCAAACTATCTTTAATTTTATTGGTCTCATAGATCCCTACTAACTTCTTGACTTCTCTCATACCATAGGATCAAGATGTATGAATGAATGCAATCCATTGATTTCTTACCACTGAATATCCTTTGACTTGTTAACTTGAGCTCACACTATTGGATCAAGATGTACAAATGAGCATGAGCCCTTGATCTTACTAAGACCCACCATTTGAACCCAAATGGCTAAATCATGAGCCTAAAATTAACATCCATGTGCCCGTCATTTAACATTCAAACAAACGTATTTGATGTCCATGTGACCTATGAATTCAAACCCTAATGGTTTTGTTTTTTTTTAGGTCTTAAATTTGACATTTTCACACCCATCAAATATGTTCACAATCCTATTATTGATATCCTCAATCCCATCAAAATTTAAACCCCAATGATATTTTTACTAAGATTTATTTTGATGTTCATGTGAATGTCTAAGGATTTTGAAATCCAATGGTTATTTTCTAGGGCCTAAATTTGATGTTATCATGAACATTTCACTCTATAAGTTTATCTTTGCATGCTTATAACTTGAGATATAGAACTCGCTAAGGCATGAAACATTTAAAGGATGATCTTGGCACAAATAACTTCAAGGAACTACAAGCCTTTGGCTTTTGAGGGATTCCTAAGTGAATATAAAAAAATTTCAAATAAGCTAGTCCACTCATTTTTTCATGACATCCTAGTGATAGTTTGGTCTTTTAAACCTACACAATTCATCTTTTGATCATTCCTTCAATGTTCTGATGAATTTCAAAAGCTTGTGCAGTATTTTCATACCTCTAAATGCTTATTAACATTATGAGGATATACATGGATCCCTCCTTTTGTAATGTTGAACCTGATTCTAAGCCATTTGATCCAATCATCAATCAAGAACCTATTAGGCTTCTCTCTATATCTAAGTTAATTTTGGTATGTGGGCCAAAATGGCCAACATTTTAGGAAACTGAGATGGCTTGACCATCCCACTAGTTAAGGAACTTAGTTATTGACCAAGCTTGCTCATGATGACTGAATGAATATAATACTACTTAAAAAAGGATTCTAATTGATTCTTAGAGCAATGGATAACCCCAAAACAACAAAAAAGCAACAAAAATGAATAAAATTAACTAAATGACAAACAAAATAATGTGCAAAATCACTTGGAGGAAAAGATAGACCTATCTACCTATTTACAAAGAGCATGAGATAAAATTAATAGAACTTAAGATACCTCTCATTGATAGGGATGGGAAGGATCTCTTCATTCAATATAGAAATCTCAAAGGCATTGATTTATTTACAATTTGTGGTGACATAAGGTCCACTCCAAAAGCTATCAAACTTGGAGTGTTCTCCTAGATTTGCACAGTCCTCATCCCATTTGAGGACTATGTCCCCTTGTTAGAATGTACTTTATGAAGCTCTTTTGTCAAAAACTCTCTTGAATTGATACTAGTTAGACCACATAGTATTCATGGAATCATATATGATCTCTTCTAATTCTCTTAGTCCATTCATCCTAACCTCCATTGTATCATTTTCTAGAAGCTCTAACTAGTGTGCAAGTTCAAAAGCTGGGAGCTCCAATGAGATAGGCAACCTTACTTCTCTTCCATTAGCTAAGATATAAGGTAAATTACCAATGTCCTTTTTTGGGGTGATTCTATCATCCCAAAAAGTAGTCTTAAACATTGTATGCCAAGATCTATGATTATCTTCTAGTGTTCTTTTGATGATCTAAAGTAGGTTCTTGTTAGTGGACTCAACTAGTCCATTACCCTATGGGTATTAATTTGATGAAGATGTTATATAAATACCTTTCTCAAGAGCCCATTCACATACCTTTACACTATTGAATGCCAAATCATTATTTGATATTATATTAGAAGGTACTCCAAAATGGGTGACTAGACTCTCATAAAACCTTTACTATTTTGTTGCATAAGCATGGCTGAAATTATACTAAATGTAGAAAAAGCATACATAAAGAAATACTTACTAGAATTTGGATTAATAAAATTAGGAGATTGGATGATTTATTGTTTGATGTATTCAAAAATTCTCTTACCCTCCTTACTCTAAGTGAATTCTTGATGTTTCTTCATATTTGAGTGAGTGGCCTTATTAGTTATACAAATCTAGGAATAAATCTTCTGATGAAATTGATCTTAACTAAGAATCTTTGCAATTCTTTCTTGTATTTTGATAATTATAGAGAAAGGATTTATTATATTCTCTTTAGAACAATATAAAAACCATATTTGTACACTACATGCCCAAGTAGTCTCCCCTCATGCACTAAAATGATACACTTCTTTGGATTCAATGAAAATATAAATTATCTGCATCTATCAAAAATAACTCTCAAGTGTGTTAGATGATCATTAGGATCCTTTGAAAATATATTAATGTCATCAAGATAAACTAATACCATTTCACTCAAAAGACCATGAAAATCAACATTCATTACCCTTTGGAAAGTGGCTCTTGTATGCAATCATAAATGCATCATGTATATGAATTAATCCTGGATTGGATAAGATAGATCACACCTACACTTCTAATTGGGATACACTTTTTAAGTGGGACAAACAAATATGGGGATCCACTAGACCTGATTAGGGGATCAATTGTATAATTTATCACAACAAATCATGTTAAGAAGGGTTCCAAAGCCTATATCCTAACACAATTTCAAAACAAACCTAATGGAGTCTTAAGGTTTAAAATATTCACTCTATTCTAATATCAAGAAATAAAAATCTAATAACAAAACTTGTGCACAAATTAGGGGTTAAAAATGATTGAAAAAAAACTAAACTGAACATGTATTGGAAGACATATACTCATGTCAATATATACAAAATCCTAATACATGGAGGTAACAATACAAATGCATTATCTATCTACTCTTATAAAGGAGAAATAATTTTAGGAATACTTACCTTTGAAGATAAACCCACTGAACCTCAATCTCTCCCCTAGCCAAGGTGCTTCATAAGAGATTGTTGTGATATGTAAGGACAACCAAGATAAATCAACTCTAGGCTACACAACCTATCTAATCATCCAAAATACTTTTCCACAAGACAATATACATATCTCCAAACAAAGTATGGAACCCTAATCTTTATTCCTCAAGTAGAATGATCAATAAGCAGATGTTCTCTCTCACTTATTCACTAATAATTCCTATCTTATAAAATGGTGAAAAATGACCTTGTATATATAGGTAGATATTACCCTAAATCCTTTCAAGAATGTCTAGTGTATGGGGTCAACCTAGTTGACCCAATGTGTTTTTGAGGACAATTTACTAGGTTTGTGTTAGATTAGCCAAAAGGATAACAAACCAAGAAAGTAAAGAATGCCCCTAAATTGTACAAGGTCGACCCAGTTGACCTAGTACAACCAATAGTCAAAAAGGATGTTAAGGCAAGAAAAGGAGGAATGAAAGGATAAACATACTATAATAGGTAAGACTGAGAAGAAAAAGCTTAGGAAAAATGGTTTTAAGAGATAAGTGTGTAGATGGCAAGTGGTAAAAGGGATAACAATCTTATGAAGCACTGATAGTCTGCCCACCCCTTTCTTAGTGTACCCCTTAAGGCATGCACTTAGAGAGATTGAAACTTGATAGGTTCTTGAAAGATATAAAGTGTCATTAATTAATAAAAGTTTGAAAATATTATGTGTATACATATGCCCCATTTTAAGCTCATCATGTGTCATGTAAGTGCAACACAAGATGGTACTTTGGGATAAAACATGATAACACACAATGTTGATGCTAAGTAAAGTGCAATAAGCAACAAATAAGATAAATGAAAGGATTGAATTGATAAACACATACCTTTTACTTACCTTAGTGTCATAGATAAAGTAGACTGTAATAAATGTGAAGATCTCTAATGTAGAGAACACTAAATGAACCTATAGAAATTAGTGCAAAAAAATAGGCAAAAATCAAAAAAATTGGGATATAGGCATATAGTAGTGAAAAATAATCTCTACATCATCACGAATCTAAAACATTTTATGATTTATAAAATGGATGAGTAGAAACAAAGATAGAAGGAAAATAATAAATTAGTAGGATAATAATTGAAAGATTTACATTTTGAAAAGTGTTTAAAATAGGGGAAAAACAAGTCATTTGTTATTTTGACTTGTGAGAGAGGAAAAGAAAGAGATCTAGAGAGAAAAAACTAGGATGGCAAGGAGGTGATAGGCTAGACAAGTGCACTATAGGTATGCAACTAATAATCTAAAACTAGTTTTTGAAATTTGTATTACATTAAGTGAATTTTTAGTAATTTTGAATTTTAAGCATTTTTAGGTGTCAAAATGAAGCAAAATCAGATTCTAAGGGTATCAAATTGGAAGATGGGAGATGGGTTTGACAGATTTAGGTAGAAAGAAAGAATTATTCACTTTTTCTAGAAAATGCAAGGGGTCAGCAAGTAAAAAGCACTAGGTCAACCCAGTCGACCCAGTAGGCTAGAAAATAGGTAGAATCCATAGTGTCAACCTAATAGGTATGGGTTTACCCTATATATTCTATAGGCTGAAGGCCTAGTTTAGAGTTGCAAAGTGGTCTGAAAGGTCTAGAATGGAAACTTGGCACTAAGGAAGGAAAAATAAGGGGGTGGACTTAGATTTTGAGTCAACCAAGAAAAAAGATAGGAAAATTTTGGTCAAACTAGTTTGACCAAAGAGCTAAAAAGAGATGAAAAAGTATGTAAAAGGCTGAAAGAGGGATAAAAAGGCATGAAATGACCAAGTAAGCTAAATAAGGAATGAGAGGGACAAAATTAAGAAAAAATGAATTAAATAAGGTAATGTGGGATTAATTTTACTATAAAAAGAATGTATTCTAACTATACATGATATGGAAGAACTGATACATCTTTTGTTGTTTCTTGGGTGTAGGGTCGACAAAGATTTTGGTGACTTGTGGAGGTAGCATGGTTACCAAATAGATTAGATAGGTTATCAGATAAAGATAGGGCTAGACTATGATCTATAGTTCTAGGTAAGATAGCAAAGATGTGTTGGATCCTCCTCAGTGTTGACTTATTAGTCATGTTCCTTAGTTGTTAGGAAAGATTGACTAACACCTTTAGATAGGAGGTGGATAGGGACATAGTAGAGGTGTCTATCATAATGGAAGACATCCATGACATCTTAGGGATGATTGTAGTAGGAACCTAGGTGACCATAGGGATACCAGATAGTCTAGAGAAGAGGAGAACCTTATCCATGTGAGCTATAGGCTCAGAGATGATACTACCAAGTATGGGTATGAGTATGTTTGATGTCTATACATCACATATTGTAGATATCCAGAAGGTTATGATAGGATTTATGATATAATGGGAGTTAATTTCACAAGTCAGATGGTAAGGTACCATTGTTCATGGTAGCTTTGAGCAAGTTGATGTTGGAGGAGTGAGTTTTATACAACATAGGCTTAGTCATTAGGGTCCAGCTAGAGCCTGATATGTATGAGATTTTATTCAAATGGTAGAAGACCATAGGGCTGATCATATTAATAACATTTTGGATCTATGAAATATTTCCTATGTATTGACTGATTGGGTTACCACATGCAGCTAATGATAGGTTACCTTAGGTGGAAGATGGAGGGAGGACCAGATAGCATAGGCCATGCCCCATGGGTTAGTTATATAGGTTTTGAAATGTGAATACATCATGTGGTAGCCATACAATCACATAAAATCTACATGGGTGAGCTAGGACATAGTTGTACTAGTGATAGAGAGGATAGAGGTGGTTAGACACTATTTCTAGTGGAGAGAGCCACATCTAGTGGCATGGGTGTCAGGTCAAATGGGCCTACTATATCTAAAATCATTGATACTAATTCTTAAATAATGGGCTTAACATATGAGGGAGCCATAGGGGAGGAGAGGACTAGGGCCACTAGTAGTGAGGTTGACACTAAGGCCACATTAAGAGAAATCATGGACTAGTTAGGTACAATGAGGAACTGAGTAGGAGGATAGGGATATAGAGGTAGAGATATATATGTACCAATACTAGCTCTACATCAAGATGAGTAGTGTCCATTAAAGAAAGGACATCAATGTAGGCAATATGTATAGGAGAGAGTGGAGACCATTACCATCTTAGATGACCCCATATTTGAACTAGAAGAAATGATAAAAATACCACTTAAACATAAGTTGAGACTGACATGAACCATGATAGCCAAGTTTGGGCTAAGGAGGTGGCCTATAGAGGAGGTACTAAGAGGCCATGTAGATGAGGAGACTATGTTAGGTGGTCATGTAGATGATGAGACCATAGTATCCAAGACAGAGATAGGTAAAAGATGAATTTGTTGTTTTATATGTTGTTTAGATATATAGATAGATATTATGAAATATGCCAATGATCTAATATCCATCTTGTGTGATTTTTCAGGTATAGGTGATGATGAGGAGGAGAGATGGGGGCCCTTACTGAGGGGATCACTCCATGACATCCTAGATGAGACTCTATAACCATATGACCCCATGATACTAAAGGATCATAGTGTATCATCTGTCCCAACTTAGGTAAGCTAGTTCAGATTAGTTATAGAGGTAGCAAAGTAGATATGGGTGTAGAGAGGGAGGATGCAACCACCAGCACTAATTGGTGCTGAGGAGATAAAGGTATGGTAGGCCTTAGTAGATGAGAGAGCGGAGCATCTGGCTATAGTAGCATAGATGACAAAGATTCAAACCTAGTTGTTGGAGT
>JARHVA010001807.1:2825000-3015000 GCA_037957365.1 Torreya grandis
CAATGGATCAGCTAAGGAATAACAATCATCATAATATAGGGTATGAATATTAATGACATAGGCAGGGATAACCTTTTCATCTGAAGAATCATGGTGAATGGAATGCCTAGCCTTAGTCAAGACTATTATAATGTCATTATAAGGAGGTTTATGAAAATGAGGCTATAAAGAAACAAGAAGTTACAAGATGAGATGAGGAAAGAGATTGAAAGTTTTGATTTTTAAGTTAATCTAACTAGGCTCATCATCATTAAAATATAAAAGATTAGGAATAATGTTACCAATGATCTCAATATTCCCATTGTAACCATGGGCTTAATTGAGAGGAAAATTGATATGTTGAGACTCACAAAATGGAACACTTGGTAAAGGCTCAAGAGTAGGAATCTTAAAGAGACCATGATCTTAGAATTATTCAAATTTCTAAGGGTTAGTATCACCTTGTATAATATAAATGGATTCATTTTGAAGCAACTTAATGCATTGAAAAGTGGAAGAAGTAATGTCTCTCATGCGGTGAGTCCATGACCTACCAAGCAAGATGTTATACGAAAGGGGAAAGTTAAAGATCATCACCTTCACATGAATAGTGATAGGTAGAATGATAATGGGAAGCCATACACTACCTAGAAGAGTTATTTTCCTTCAATCATATCCTTGACATGCACTACATGTATACTTGAGATTATATTTGGAATACCCAAGAGTCTTAATAAAATTGAGAGAAGTGACACATATGCTAGAACCCTCATCAATCAAGGCATGATTAACTTGGATATCGATGATTTGGATGCTAATGAATAAAGAAGGATCATAAACACAAAATATAATATCATTGTTAATTATAGAAGCTATGGGAAATTTTAGAGAAAGATAATTGTCTATGTTCTCATCTATGTGGATAGACATCTCTTCACATTGTTGTAAAATACTAGCTTCAAAACCAAATAAAGCTACCTCCTAGCTTGGTAGGGGAGAACAAGGGACACTCATATCAAATAAGAGCTACATGAGGTGCTTTATATGATATGGATAATTCTTGATAATATCAAGGAATGGAATTTGGGATGGGATAATAGTGAGCTCCGTAATGGGATCCCACTCATCATAGCCCATAAGAAGGTTGTTAGATAAAAGTTGATAATAGTTAAGGATATCCTCAAAAGGAGGAGCCAAAGTACATTGGATTTTTTTTGGTAAGAAGAAGAAGGTTTATAATAATGTGGTAAATAATGTTGTGATGATGAACTAGTTAGTTTAAGTTTATTTTGAGAATTAGAAGAAAAACAAATTTTAAAAGATGCTTGATTATCATTAGAATTGGAAGATGATGGAAGAGTGGTCGAAATATAATGGGATGTGTTATCCAAGGGAGAATCATAAATTGGATCATCAAAAGTTATAATATCTTCTTTCCCCAACTCATTTAAATGAGTTAGATAATAATCCTAGATAACATGATATGTCTTATGGGAAGTAAGAGTGTAGGTAGGTTGGGAATAAATGAAAGCCACCACCCTTCACATATTAGTCATGCTAACCACATTTTATTTGAAAGTTGGTTCAACAAGACTTTAGATGTTACTATTAGAAGGGGTGGGCTTGTCTTGAGTATCTTGGATAGGTTGATGATTAGGTAGAGGATCCTTATAGATAGCCAAATGAGCATTTATTTGATTCAAGGATTGATTTTTATCATTTGATTTATAGTCCTTGAAATCAATCTCATAGGCTTGTTGATGCTTACAGATAATGGAATCATGATCAAAATTAGGTCCATGAAGAAAATCCATAGATAAATTAAAAATTTATCTACAAGTCTCATGAGAATGAACCCAACTAGAATGAAATTAACAAAACTTGTTAGGATCATACTAAGAATTAATAGGATGAGTAGGGTCAAGTTCTCATGGAAGAGGCCTAGGTATATGCCTAAGTAATTCAGCCAAAGATAAAGATCTATGAACATTGATGTTAATGGGTGAAGAGAAATGAAGATTAGTATATTGTTGAGAAGAAGGAGCTAGTTTTGAATAAGGGTTAGGAATGATAGATTGAACATTATGAATGTGTCATGAGAATAGATAATTCCATCATTAGTGATATTATGATTTTTTTTCTTTAGTAATAGATATGGACCTATAGAAGGTTGGGTGGCTCAAATTGATGCATTAGGAAATCTTGTCTTTTCACTTGGTCAATATCTTCCTTCAAGGTACATGGATAGAGAGTAAGAAATTGATATTATAATTTAGGAAAGAGGGAATTTGTAAAGAGATGAGAAATATTATCATCCACAATGTTATGTTCACATTTGTTTGATAAAGTCTTCCATCTCTTAACAAAGGCTTGGCCAGTTTCATTATCATTTTATTTACAATTAATGAGATGGGCAAACATGTTTTTAGGAAGATCATTAGTTTCAAATTTTTGAACTAAAGAATTTACTAAATCCTAGAAACTAGAAATGGAATGAACTCTAAGTTGATTATAACAATCCAAGGCATCACCCGTGAGGTTTTTGACTAGGAGATTGCTAGTCGCAATGGTATTTAATTTGACCCAATCCTTGTAAATATTTCTAAATATTTTAAGGTGAAGGGTAGGATCGGTTGACCCATTATAAGAAATTGTAGGTGTTATACCTCCTTCATCAATGTTATCAATTTGATTAGTAAGAGGTTTATTTTATAGATGTTTAATGATTTTATTGACTAAAGGAGGTTGAGGAATGAGATTATCTTGAAAATATCAAAGAGGAAAATGGGGAACATTTTGATTATGTGTGCCCCAAGCCATTAGTTGCGAATGAGATAGAATGCTAAGAAGGCAGTTTTGTACTCTTATCATTTGATTGGTGTTATGAGCTTGAACGGTATTCATTTGGTTTAGAGTTTGTAACAAAAGTTGATCTATCTGGTTAACATTGGAGGCATTGGAATTCATATTTATGTTGGTTTTAATAGCTTGGGTACCACTATTAGCATTTATATGAGTTTGAGAAGAATTTTCAGAATGAGAGGTATTAGTGAAAAAAATTTCTTGTGAAGCAAAAGATGGACTAGTGAATGGTTGAGAGGAAGAATCACTAAAAGCATGATTAACTTGGGTAATAATTGATGAACTATTAGAAGGATTAATGATGGTAGACCTTATGAGAGGCCCACTCAATGTAAAACATACCATGTTAGTTGAGATACTAGGCATGGATGTAGAAGAGGTTAGAGAAGAAGAAGTCATGGAATAAGAAGGAATCAAAACTAAAGGAAGAGGTTTGGAACCAAAGAAAGTGGCACCTCAAAATCTTGTTGAGAATGGAGGAGTGGGTGAATGAGGCTCTTCAATTTGACCACTAATCATGAGGTTATAAATGGCAAAAGGATCTTTTCCTAGATGTTGAGGAAATTTGGAAATAAAGAAGAGTGATTCAGGAGCATACTCTAACTCAACTTGATCTTATAATAAAAGAGGAGGATTATGATGTAAAGAGGTATTTGGAGGGGTCCCATAGTTCATTGTGTGAGTAGTAATATGAACATTACTAACATCCAAATGAGGATCCCTACACTATCTATGGGAAAACCTATTAGGATTGGTTAAGCTCATCATGTCTATGGAATATGACTTAGTATCATGACCAAATAGAAAGTTCATGATGAAGGAGAAAGAATAGATATGAGAAATCAAAGGTCAAAAGAGGTGACTGAAAATAGGATAGGGTTAATTGGGTCAACCTAGTATAGAAATAGGGACTATAAGACTGTACAAGATTGAATGGGTCGATCCAATACAATGTACATAAGGTAAAAAAAAACACTGGGTCAATTGGGTTGATCTAGTACAAAAAACATGGAAATTAAGAAGCCTAAAAATAGATTGCAAAATGAAACAAGCTAACTTTTCAAGTAGTGAAAAGTAATAAATACTAAAAGAAAATAGATAGCTTATTGGATTAACTTTGGCCAATCTGATTAAAACACACAAAGAAAAATATTGCACTAATGATGGCTAATGCAAGATTTTGTGCACATAATTTGAGAAAATAACAAGCAAACACCTTGAAAAGTAGAGCTAATTAATTTTTCAACTTGAATCTTAATTAGATTATTATGATATGATTTTAATGTGATTGGAAGTTGGCTATAAGCAAGGTAATAAATAATAATCTAAGGATGGTTTCGAGTAGTTTGGGCTAAAAGGGACTATAGTGGAAATGATACAAGCTTGGTATTGAGGCCTACCCCCTCACTTCACACATTGTAATGATAAGGATGTCAAGTGATTAGCCAAAATATACCATTAACCATGATTTATATTTGATTAGAGCATCAAGTTAGCTTCCCCATTGGTGATGAAAACCAAGTAGGTTGGCCTAGGATAGACAAGATGTTAAAGTGATTAATTAGATTATGTAATTTATCTATGTGTTCATAAAATATAAATGATGAAACTAAGCGATCAATTGAAAATCCCCTAATTAGACTATGTGAACTATTCTAAACATGAAAACAACATGAAAATAAATGTGTGAGCTAATTACTAATAGATATGAGGTTAATTACAACTTTAAAACAAGGTATAGTGTGAACAATATATGTAAAAAATATAGAACAAGGTTGATAGGGTTAAACCTGTACTATGTAAGTAAAGTCTAAAAATGAACTGGGTTGGTAGTATTGATCTAGTTATTTTAGACAACACACAGAACATAGAATTGGGTCAGTAGTATCAATCCAGTTGACTATGTAAGGAAAATTTTGAAGACTACAAACTATGAAATTAAAAGATATAAATGAAGAAAATAGAGAAGTAAAATGTAAACTTAGTGGATCAGAGATGTAATGAAGAATATTATTGGTCTATAACTTGGAAGTGTGCTTGAAAAACTTGCAAACTGGGTTGATAGTATCGATCAAGCTACATAGGAACCTGCTAAAAAGTGTTGAAACTATAAGGGGTCAACAAGGTTCACCTAGTAGGTTGAACTAGATGTTTGAAAGGTTGAAAACCTATACTAGGTCAACTGGGTCAATCTAATTGCCTATTATTAAGACTTGTGCATAAAGAAAAAGAGTTGGGTTAATAGAATTGATCTAGAATGCCAAAATATATGATAAAAATAAATGAAATAAATGAAGGAAAAATTGAAAAAATCCTACAAGGGTTAGTTCATGTTGGGTTCATAAGAATGTATGCAATTAAAAATACATCATGTCCATGAATTAATCCTAGATCAAATAAGATAGATCACACCTACACTTTTGATTTGGATACACTATTTAAGTAGGAACATGGACAATATGGGGATCATCTAGACTCGATTAGGGGATTACTTATATCATTTTTCATAACAAATCATTATAGGAAGGGTTCCAAAGTCTATATTTTAACACAATCACACAACAACCCTAATAGAGTCCTAAGGTTTAAAATATTCACTCTATTCTAATAGCAAGAAAGTAAAATATAATCTAGTGCACACCAAAGCTTGTGGCACAAAGTGGGGGTAAAAAATAATAAAACAAATAACCAAACTAAACATGTATTAGAAGACATATACTCACATCAATGTATATGAAATCCTAATACAATTAGAGAAGAATACAAATGCATTATCTATCTACTCTTACAAAGGAGAAATAAAGTTATGAATACTTACCTTTGAAGATGAACCCATCAAGCCTCAATATCTCCCTTGGCCAAGGTGCTTCACAATATATTGTTGTGGTATGTAAGGATAACCAAGATAAATCAACTTTAGGCTATATAACATATCAAAGCATCCAAAAGACTTCTCAACAAGATAAGATTCATATCTCCAAAGAAAGTATGGAAACCTAAGCTTTATTCATCAAGTAGAATGGTTAATAAGTAGATGTTCACTTGCACTTCTTCGCTAATAATTTTTATCTTATAAAATGGTAAGAAATGACCTTGTATATATAGGTGGATCTTACCTTAAATAATTTTGAGAAGTTTTATTTTACGGGGTTGACCTAGGCAACCCAATGTGTTTTTAAGGAAATTTACTAGGTTTGTGCTAGGTCGATCAAAAGGATAACAAAAAAAGAAAGCAAAAAATTCCCCTAAACTATACTGGGTCGACCTAGTATAACTGATATTCAAAAAGGATGTTAAGGCAAGAAAAGGAGGAATGAAAGGAGGAAAAGACTATAATAAGTAGGACTAAGAATAATAAGCTTAAGGTTAATAGTTTTAGGATACAAGTATGTATATGACAAGTGACAAAACGGATAACAATCTTATGAAGCACCGATGGTCTGCCCACCCCATTCCTAGTGTACCCCTTAAGGCATGCACTCAGAGAGATTGAGACTCGACAGGTTCCTGAAAGATATAAAGTGTCAATAATTAATAAAATATTGAAAATATTATGTGTATATATCTCCAACATTAAATATCCCAAAATGCATATTTTGATAGGCATATGTACCCCATTTGGTTGTGAAAACTATTTTATAGTGATCTTGCTCTTTCACCAATATATGGTTGTAACCTGAGTACTCATCTAGTAAGGAGAAACTTTGTGAACATGATACCCTTTATAAGATTTGATCCATTGAAGGAAGAGGATAGTGGTCTTTAAGTGACACTTTATTCGAATCTCTAAAATCCACACATAGTTTTATCTCTCCATTTTTGTTTCTCACTAGTCAAGGTTTTCTACCCATGTTGAGTGCTTGATAGGAAATATTATACTTCACTCAATTAACTTGGTAAGTTCCTTTCTCATGATAATTTCAACCTTGGGGTTTATGGGCCTTTGTTTCTATCTTACTAGTTTTGCATATTTTTTAAGCTCAATAGTATGATGTGCTAATTTAGGGTCAAACCCTTTCAAATCATGGTATTCCCAAGAAAATAAATCTATGTACTCATTACATAATGAAATTAAATATACTCTCTTATAATCTATTTACAATAATAATTTCATGATATACATGAATTAATCTTGGATTAGATAAGATATAGCACACCTACACTTTTGATTGGGTATACACTTGCTAAGTCGAAGCCTAACCAATATGGAGATCCACTAGACCCAATTAGGGGATCACTTGTATCACTTGTCACAAAATATCATGATAAGAAGGGTTCCAAAGCCTATAGTCTAACACAATCACAAAACAACCCTAAAAGAGTCCTATGATTTGATATTTCACTTATGCTAGTAAATAAGAGAGTAAACTATTCTAATAACCAAAAAAGTAAACTAATCTAGTACGCACCAAATCTTGTGTCACAATATGAGGAGTTAGATGCAAAGTAATCAAATACGTATAGGTAAATTCAAATAAATTAAGTATGAGTAACACCCTAATACATAGAATATGAAGAGTAATATTATTCTATCCAACACTTATGTTAATTCTATCTACTAAAAGAGACAAGAACAATGTTAGAATATACTTACCTGAATGTGAACATATCATGATTCAATCTCTCCCTTGGCCAATGGGGCTTAATAAGAGGTTATTATGGTTCATAAGGTTCAATTTTTTAGGAAAAAACATTCAAGACCTATACACATGAATAGATTATCCAAAATAAGAAACCTTAGCTAAGACTCCTCAAGTAGAATGGTGGAGGAGCAGATTGTGAAGAAACATGAGAAAATAATAACTCTTTATTGCATATTCTGAATAATGACTAAAATGACCTGATATATATATATATATATATATATATATATATATATATATATATATATATATATATATATATATATATATATATATATATATAGGAGTATCTCACCCTAAAATCATTCAAGAATGTTAACTATACTAGGTCAACCCAGTCAACCTAACACATTTTTATGCTAATGCCTAAAGTTTGTGTTAGGTTAATCAAAAGGCTAACAAACCTAAAGAGCTAAATTGATCCTAAACTAATCTAGGTTGACCTAGTATGCTAAACAGGTAAAAAGGGTGCCAATTAAGGAGAAGAAAGATAGAAAAAGGAAAATATTAGAAAACTATGCAAGGGAGGATAAATAGCCTAGAGAAAGGTTTTAAGAAATAGTTGGATTGGAAATAATGTGGTAATAAGGGACACCAATCTTTTGGAGTACCAAAGGTCTTCCCGCCCCTTTTTCGGTGCACTCCTTAAGGCATGCACTCAAAGATATTGAGTCACGATGGGTTCCTACAAGATGTAAAGCATCAATTTTTGATAAAAGTTAAAAATATTATGTGTATATATATTCCCCACTCGAAGCTTATCATGTGTCGCTAAGGTGTAACAGGGGAGGGTGCTTTGAGAAAGAACAAAAATACACACATAATGTTGATGCTAAAAAAATTTGTAGTATTTTAAAAGCATAAAATAACTAAAAGTAAATGAATGAAAGGGAAACTAAATTAAAAAGTAAATAAATTAAAATTAAAATTGATGCGTACCTTGACTTACCTTTATTACATGATTATTTTCAACTATGTTTTTATTTTTTATTGTGTATGGTGTAGAGACTGATTTTGACAAACCAAGAATACAAAACTAAGGAGAAAAAAATGCATGAAAATCCAAGATTATTAGTATTATGTGGATGGGATGTACTTGGGAATTTGGCAAGATAGGTGACAAGTGTTATGATAGACCAAATGACCATGTCAAACAAGAGTAAATTGGGTAACTGAAAATCTAAGGCTACTAAAGACCGAAAAACTCAAACAAGTAAACCTCAAGTAAGAAAAGGTAAACTCACCAATTCAAACTAAGGATACATGTTTAAATTGGAATGATAAGAAAGATAAATCAATGGTAAAAAGAAAATGGTAAAACAACATTGATGAGTGAGTAGTAACAATCCAAATCTCAATCACAAATGAAAAAAGGAGCATAAAAAGGGAAAACAACATTAATGAGTGAGTAGTAACAATCCACATCTCACTTAACAATGTAAAAAGGGTATGAACTCAGGTGTCCATAATTACAAGATAGAAAAATCATGATAAATGGAAAAAGTAAAGTAAATCAAGTTTAGTAAATGTAAATTTATATAAAGAAAATGATCCAAAGTTACTCAAACATGTTATTTTTCTCTAAAGATAAATAAAACTAAAACAAAGTAGTGTTAACATATTTTTAAGAAATAAAGAAGAAAGAATTTAAAGAAGAGAGAAAAAAAATTTGGAATCATAATTTTCCTATCAAGGGGAGAAAATAAAATGGGTGGAGGGAATAATAAAGGAAAAAACAAGGTAGAGAAACTCTTTATCAAAGTCAAGACACTCAAATTTGCTTTGACAAAACAAGAAGACTATCGACCTTGGGGACTCTGAAGAACTTCTCTTAGCTACACAAGTTTTAGGTCAAAAAATGGAGTATATAGATCATCCCATGAAGGATATATGCATGAAAATTAAAATGTAACTACCTCCTTATGATGTGTTCCCCATTCCTCAGGACCATTTATACAGCTATTGGTTTAATTCAAAGATTGGGTACTTGCATGAGAAAGTAGGTAGTACCATAGATTTTTTTAAATTCCCCTATTCCAATCTACTAGCCTACCACACCCTAAAGGACTTTGGCTCTATGTGAATCCAACTATGGATTTTGATATCTGATTGGAGATGGGAGATGTGCTTGTAATCACGTATTTTTGTGTACATTTGACTTTTTATATTTATATGTTTCCTTTTAGATATCATTGCCTTTTGTTTCAAATGATTTTGATTTTAACTTTCTTGATGGCTTTTTCTATTCCTCCTCCATATGGATTTGGAAAACCAAATATAGGTGCTCAAGATGACTTTCATTTAAAAAATTGGGACAAGGTTGCTAAGAGAGAGAACATAAAAGAGCATGGGGTCTAAGAGTCTCATAAATCTAGGTGAAATAAAAGTGTTATCTTGACTTTGACCTTGTTTTATCCACTCAGGAGATGAAAGAAAGGGGAAATCAAGAGGAATGACACATGGAATAATTTGAATTTCTTAAAATTGAAAAAAATGTGACAAAGCGAAAAAAGAAGGATACAATGACATCAAAGGTGTGATCATAAGAGAGAGGGACATGAATGAAAAACATGCTAACATAGATTGTTTTCAAATTACATCTAGCAAAATAAGCAAAAGCTAAAGTTTACTAACAATGATCAAGAACATGAAAATAATGGTGATTTTATGAGGAAGGTTAGGTCATATCCACGGTCTTACAAAGAAACTCATAAAATAGAGACCCACAAGGGTACTGATAAGCAAAAAGTGAGGGAGCCTTTTGACAAATAAGCTCACAAAGGAAAACCCAAGGGATGCCAAAAAAACATTTGCAAGCACAAAAAAATAAAAGGAAAATAATTAAAAGATGGTGGTTTTTTTAGGGATGTTGGGTCTTATCCATGGTCTTACAAAGAAACTCACAAAATAAAATCCCAAGGGGCACCTAATAAAAATTGGTAAATAGGAGTGTGAAAAATAAAATAAAATGCAAGAAAATAAGGAAAACTATAGTACATCAAGAAATAAAAACCAAAAAGAGAGGACTAAAGGTTTATGAATAGGAGGGAATTATTGCAGAGGGAGAGGTCCATGCTTAAGTAACCTAAAAAAAATATTAGATAGATATAGATATAAATAATTATAATAAGGAATTGATTAGGCAAAGTATTTATTGAAGAATTGAGCATTGGTGGGTTCCTTGAAAATATGGCCTTAATTGGTTTAAAGGTGGTAAGTACCTAGACCAAGGATATCTTTAATTAAATATGGGCCCCACCATTTTTGGGTGTATTTACCTTATTTTTCATGGTTTTAATCTAATTTAAGGACAATATCAACAACATTAAATGTGTGTACTTTAAAAAATTTGTTATGTTTTTTTGCAATGAGAGCCTTATATTGGCAATTATGTTGGAAGGTAGAGAGACAACATTCATCTAGTAGATAAAGGGAATGAAGGTGAGCCTCATGCAATTATTCATTAGGAATTATGCCATGAATAGAGATATAAAGAGAATGAATCTCGTCTTTAAGAGGAACAACCAACTCAAAACCATAGACTAACAAAAATGGAGTTGCCCTAGTGGCAGTACAAATGCTAGTCTGATAGACCCAAAGTGTGGGATAAAGATGAAGTTGCCAATCCATGCAAGTTTCATGAATTATCTTTTGAATAATTTTATTGAGAATCTTGTTAGTGGCCTCAGCTTGACCATTGCACTATGGATGATAAGGAGTGGAAAAATTGTGATTGATCTTGAATTTGGTGTAGAGTCATTTAACATGCTTATTTTTGAAATTACCACCATTGTCTAAAATGATGGTGTGAGTAATACCAAAGTGGAAAATGATTTTTTTTAGAATTAATTTTGATATAGTAGGATTGGTGACATTGACAAGAGGCATGGTTGTAACCCACTTGGTAAAGTACTTGGTAGTAGTGATAATAAAGATATGCCCATCTTGGGAATGAGGAAGTTTACTAATAAGATCAAATCCCCATGTGGAAAATGGCCAAGAAGATTGAATAGTTTGAAGATTGGTAGGAGGTGAATGAATAAGATCATCATGAATTTGACAAAGATTACACTTTTTATCATATTCAATAGCATCCTTTTCTAGAGTAGGCCAATAGTAACCCATACATAGACATTTGTAGGTTATATCATGTCTGCTACAATGACCATCACAAATTGTCTTGTGTGCTTGTTCAAGTAGAGGAGAAACCTCATCTTCCATGACACAAAGGAGTAAGGTACCTTCATATAATAAAATATATTATGTCTAAATATGTACTTGAAATCTTGTTTGTGAAGATGTGTCTTTTCATGGGAATCCAAGATAGGAGGATAAGTTTGATATTCTAAGAATTAGATGATATCTTGATACCATGGGCATTATCAGATGGTGACAACCTTGATGTGGTAGATAAGTGAATCGAGAGGGTGAGTAGATGATAGGGATTTAAATATTTGTATGATAAAAGAATGATAAAAAATGACTTGATGTGGATGAAAAATAGAAGCTAAAGAGGAAAGATAATCAACAATGAAATTTTGATCTCTAGGAATAGGCTCAATTGTAAAAGAGACAAAAACCTTGGCAAGAGTGATTATAATTTGATGATAGGCAATAAGGTTTTAAATTTTACATTGATAAGCACCACTAAATTGATGGAAAATGAGTTTAGAAATCACCCAAATCATGAAGATAGTGTATGTCTAAATCAAGAGCATCTCTCATACCTAAGAATAAAATATTCATACTCAGCTATATTGTTGGTGATAAAAAATGTAAAATGGAAATCTAACAAAATTATCTTGCTAAGAGGACTAGTGAGAATGCAACCTGCCCCAGCTCTTTGAAGGCATTTAGGACCATGAAAGTGAAGGGTCTATATATCTTCATGTAAGTCAACATTAATTTCAGGCTCTTCAATAATGACCTTTGAGTTAGTATTATTAGAGGAAGAAGTTTCAACAAGTTGATTAGCTTCAAGATCAATAGTAAAGCTATAAAAAATAATATTTAAGAGAAATTACTTGATTAAGACCTTCAATGTAAAGGATATTATTGTTTGAAAGGATATCTTGAAGGGAAGAAGTGGCTAGAATAGGATCTATGAAAATTATGTCAGTTATGACTTACCCTTTGATAGCTTTTTGTGTGACAATAGAAAGATAAAATTCCATAAGTAAAACCATCCACTTGCCAATTCTATCTCCTAAAATAAATGCTATGGAGAAGAAATGATGAAGGGGGTCAGAATGAATAATGACATAAGTGGTTTGGTAAATCATGTAGTGATAAAGCTTTTTGGTTGTGAAATAGATAGCGAGGCAATCATGCTCAACTTTGGTATAACATGTTTCATAATTGATGAGGCTTCTGCTAATATAGTAGATGCCATACTCCATACTTGTATCATCCTATTGGGCAAGCATTACCCCTATTAAAATAGGTGTGGAAGAGTTATATAGAACCAATTTTTTATCATTGGAATGAGGATGAAGTGTAGGTAGATGAAGCAAAGACTCTTTCATGTTGTCAAACACTTTTTGACATGGATCTTTCCATTCCAAGGTTGTACCTTTCTCGAGAAGGGAATTAATAGAGTGAATTAAATAAACCATCTTGGGAAAAAATATCTAATTGCCCCAAGTTTTCCTAAATAGGTATGAATATCATGAATATAATGAGGAATAGGCATGTTCATAATAGCATTAATCTGGGTTGGATCAACATCAATGCCATGGAGAGAGATTAAGAATCCCAACAATTTTTTAGATGTAACTCTAAATACACATTTGAAAGGATTAAGTTGGACTTTATATTTGATGGGATGATCAAAGATGATGGAAAGATCATAAATATGATTTGGTGATAAGATCATCTACATATTGTTCAAAATTTTTTTGGAGGAGGACATGAAAGATATGTGTCATTCAACATTAGTAAGTGGCCCCTGCATTTTTGAGACCAAAGGGCATTCTAACATAACAATAAGTTCCCCATTCCATGGTTAAAGTAGCCTTATGTTGGTCCTCGAGAGCTATATGAATCTGATTATATCCTAAAAATCCATCCATAAGAGATAAAATTTCATATCTAGTTGTGGAATTGATAATGGCATCTATTGAAGGCAAAGGAAAGTTATCTTTAAGACAAGCAAGATTAAGATTGTAGAAATCAATGAAGATAAAAATGAACATAGTGACCTTTTTCTGAATAGGAATAATATCAAAAACCCATTCAAAATAATCCATAGGTTTAATAAATTTAGCATCAAGTATTTTGATGATTTCCTTATAGCATAAGTTGGTAACTTCGAGAGGAAATTTGAATTGTTTCTAATGCACAGGTTTGGCATTAGGATAGGTAATTATGTTATGGACCACTATGCTAGGTTCAATGTTAGGCATGTCTTGGTGAGACCAAGTGAATGCTTCTTGACACTCATCTAAAAATAGGCTGAAATTATCATGTTTAGAGGCTCAAAATTCTTTGGAAACTATGATCAAGCGAGGGCAAGAGGGAGTACCATATTTGATATGATTTATTTCTTCAATATGCATGTCATTACCATCTTGAAATTGGTATGGTGTATTGGGTAAAGAATGAAATTGGATTAGTTTTGAAATCAATGCTAGTGATAAAGCTGTTGAAGCAAGGAGTTTTAGTTTTAAAATTTCCAAGTTTATGGTGTTGCCAGGGAAGTTGAGGTTCCCAGTAATAAATTAACTCAATAATAGCTTCATCACTAGGCAAAGTAGGAAGAGGACCACAATACTCAACATCTAATTCTAGATCTAAAATTTGGTTATCATGGCGATCATATTTGGAATATATTTGATGGGAATTGGTTGCCTTGGCATCAAGTGTGATTTTAGGAGTAGAAGTAGATGGAGTAGAAGAGGTAGATGGAATGTCGATGGTCTCTTTGATAGGATAAGGATTAGATTTAATGAGAGAATCTAAAGGAGGTAAAGAAGATGAAAGTATTTCTAGAGGTTCAGAAGGTGTGATTTGCTTTACCACCTAGGGAGAATTGATAAGAGGAGGATTAATAGGAAGTACATAACCTTCAGGTTCTAAGTTATTATCTATAAAAATGGTATGCACATCCTAATTAAAAACATGTATATGGGCTAAGGTATTTTGATAATGCAAGACATCCAAGTCTCTAGATTGAGCTTAGGCCATGATATAATTGTCATCACATGTGGGAGAAATTGTGCATGCTTGAGACTCAAGAGGATCTTTAGAAGGCAAAATCCCAAGATTACTGAATGTTTAAAGAGACATGGTGAGAGGATCTTGAAAACATTTAGCCACTCCAAAATCATTATAAGTAAAATCATCTTGAGGTAAAGATGGATCTTGAGCATTACATAGAGGAGGGAAATTGGTAATCTCATCCATGAGAGGAATAATATGATCCCTTAGAAAAAGAGGAGGAAGCCAATCTAAAATGTATGAACATAATTTGGTGGTGTTATAAGTATGCTATAATTCATTGGGCTCAACATTATCAGAATCTACAAGAGTGACTTGTAAATCAAGATTTATATTGATGAACTCAAGTAAAGGAACATTATTAATTTTAGGGATCATAGGAACATGATATTATGATTTAGGTTTAGGTAATTGGATAATCCATGAGTTGGTATCAGCTTCATGCTTATAGCATTTTATGTTATGTATAAATTTAATACATTGACTACCAAAAGAAGTAATGGCCCTCCTTCAATGAGTCCAAGGATGACCAAGGAGTATTTATTTTATAAGATAAAGGTCAAGAGCCATGAGTTTGGTCTGAATGGCCTTAGGATTAATGGTTAAGGGAATTCATATACAACCACATGGATTTTGATTAGTCTTGTCAAAACCATGACAAGTAAGATGAGTTTGTTTAAGATGACCTTTATTATAATCAAGTTGTTTTAGAAGCCATAAAGAGGTCACATTAATACCAAAACCCTCATCAACTATAAATTTTTGAATAAGGGTGGTATTAATGGATATTTTGATGAAGATAGGTAGATCATCAACACGAATGAGGATTTCATCATTAATCATGTCCTCTTAAATGAATTCAATGAAAGGCTTAGAAGAGGGGCACATAGATTCAATGGTATTAATGTTAGTTGGTTGAGAATCAATAGAAGGTGGTTCTTCATCTAAAGAAGATTAATCTTTGATCTCTTGGAGTTATTGCATAAGGAATTTATGATGATAATGTGAAGTGTGAACCAAATCCATAATAGGAATCTTACATGGCATAGATTAATTTCTTCAATAAAATTCCAATCAGATTTAAAAGAAGAGCCATGAGGTTTAAAATATAAATTAAACTTTGGAGGAATATATGTGGTTGGAAGATCAGAAGGAAGTTGTTCCTCAAGTGCTTCCAATTCAATATTGATGGTTGTAGTATCTTTAAGCAATTGTTCCTCCAAAGCAGGTTTCTTAGGCTTGGTAACAAGATCTTTATTAGTTGGTTTTTGATGATAATTGACCTTAGCCATATTGATATATTGAGTATTGTTAAATTATTGGTAATAATCGATGTCAATTTCTCAAACATCCTTGGAAGTTGATTGATTATGGGAAGAATATTTTTAGTTATTAGATGTAGAAGCTTTAGAGGATTGTCATTTTTGAGAATAATTAGTGTATTCTTGATGATGATTTTTTATCATGGTTTCATGGTTGAATGAATCAAAAATCATGTAATAAATAACACATTTAGAAAGACCTCTAAAATATTTGTGATAATGCCCAATATCAGCATGAAACCAATAAAATACATTGGGATCATACCACTTAGGAGGAGCATAAGGATAAAGGAAAGGTTTAGAGGGTGGTAAAAATTTTCTCATTTGATGTACCAAAAGAGGTATATGAGATGGTAAAGGAATATAATTTTTGGAAAATACTAGTTTGGTTTGAGAAGTGTTACTAGTGATAGAATTGGATGTTTGAAAATATCCTTTAGGAAGTTTAGGATTAGGTTTGAATTGCTTCATAAGAAACTCTTGCCAATGAGCTTGGTCAAGGGCTTCATTAAGAGTTTGAAGAGAAAATGTTTGAACCTTGTATTGAAGAGTGGGAGTTAAAGTGGTGATAAAGAGTTTGAATAGGTTATCATCAGACATATTATGATTAGCTTTATGAGCTAAGGATTTCCATATTTTAAAAAATTCATGAGCCAATTCATTAGGAGATTGCTTAGTATTTATGAAATGACTAAGACAATTTTCAAGAAGTTTATTGTCTTAAAACTCTTTAACTAAAGGATTGACCAAATATTCAAGTTGCCAAATATAATGTTGAGGTAATTGATTATACCATTCTAATACATCACCAGTGAATGTTTTAAATAAGAGTTTAGTATTATCAAATGTATTATTTTAGTTCCACTCTTTGTAGAGATTAACAAAGGCTTTAAGAAATGAGGTGAGGTCTTTAGTCCCATCATATTTGATAGTTGGTGATATGTTATTGATGTTAATAGATACAATGAAGGGATATAAAGGCTCATTTTGAATGGTTTGAAGTATATTTTTATTCATCATTGGTTAAGGAATAACATTACCTAAGGCATCTCTAAGAGGTGGAGGAATGTAGGTAGGAGTAGCTTGAGGATGCATGATTGGAGGTTGATTAGCCGCATTAATCAAGTGTTGTTGAAGTTGCATCATTTGATTAGTATTAGATTCTTGCATAATGTTCATTTGTTGAATCACTTGGGCTAATAATTAGGTTGTATTATGTGTTGGGTTGGTGTTATAAGGAGCACTCCCTGAATTGGTGTTGGGGGAGGATTACTAGAAGAAGGCTTGTAAGTGGGATTGTTAAGTAAACTTGTGTCAACCACTCCCACATTAGTTTGAATATTTTGAGAGGTGTCTTGGTAGGTGTATAAAGTATTGAATCCATTAACTTCATCTTGAGGTGTTATTTGAACCATGTTACAATTTCTAGATAAAAGAGGAGAAGAAATTCCCCAAGAGTGATGGTGTTCTTGGGAGGAAAATAAAGGGACAAATAAACATCCCATATAGGATATAAATTGATTAAGACTATCCAAAAATATTTTGATAGGAGACCTCATTCTGACCAAGGGAAATGAATAAAATGCAAATTGGAAGAGGTAAAGAATAAAGTTGATAAATAGGGAAAGTAGGAAATAGAACTAGGTCAACCAGGTTGACCTAGTGTAAAAACATGACCTAGAGATTATACTAGGTCAACTAGGTCAACCTAACATAGTGAACAGGGGTAGAAAATAGGGTCTAATCAACTAGGTTGACTTAGTACAGTGGACAAAGAAAAATAAAAGATTGATGATAAGATGGGAAATAGAATAAGATAATTTTGTAGCTAATCTAGGAAAGTAAATGCTAAAAGTAAATAAACAGTCAATTGAATTGACACTAGCCAATCCAATTGATGGATAAAAAGCAAAACCTTACACCAATGTTGGTTAATGTAATTTCTTGCACACACAATTAAGTAAAGAGCAAGAAGATAACTTGGAAAGTAAAGCTAGCTAATTGGTCAACCTAGAAAGTTAATTAGATTATTAAGAATAATTTAAATGATATGGAGTTGGCTATAAGCAAGGTACTAAATATAAATCTATGTATGGTTTTAGGTGAGTTTAGGATGAAAGAAACTATAATGGTAATGATACAGGCTTGGTATTAGGGCCTACCCCCTCACTTCACACACTGTAGTGATAAGGGTATCATGGGTTTAGCTAGAATGTACCATTAACCATGCTTTATACTTGACCAGAGAATCAAGTTAGCTTTCCCCTTGGTGATGAAATCTAAGTAGGTTGGCCTGGGTAATCAAATGTTAAAATTCTTGTTGAAGTTATGTGATTTGGATGTGTGTACATAAAATAAAAATAGTGAAACTAAGAGGTTAATTAAAAACCATCTAATTAGACTATGTGAACTATTCTAAGCATGAAAACAACTGAAAGAAAAGATGTGATTAACATATAAGGTGAATTCCAAATTTGAAACAAGGTATAGTGAAAAAACTATTTGCACAACATATAGAACTAGGATGATAGGGTCAAGCTAGCACTACTAGAAATAGGGTCTAAAAAACCTACTAGGTTGACCAAGTTGACCTAGTTGTTTTAGATAACACACATAACATAGAACTAGGTCAACCAAGTCGATCCAATTGGTTATTTAGGGTATTTTTGAACACTACAAACTTGAAAAGAAAGCACAAAATAGAAAGAGGCAAAGAATAAAATACTAACCTTTATGGTTTAGAGATGGAAATGAAGGAGATTGTTGAACAAGAACCTTGGAAAAAATATTAAATTTTTGTAAACTAGGTCAAGTTGGTTGACCAAGAAATACAAAAACATATTAAAAAAGTGCTAAAAATGCACTAGGTCAACTTGGTCAACCTAGTTGATTGAATTAGAAGTTTGAAAAGGCACTAGCTCAAGTTAGTCGACATAGTATGCTATTTTGGAAGTCTAAAAAATTAAAACCTATAATGGGTCAAGCTGATTGATTAGGCTATATTAGAACCTACTACAAAGTGGCTAAAAAAGTGTCAGGTCAACTTGGTCGACATAGTAGGCTGAAATAGAAGTCTAAAAAATGATAAAAAATTGTACTAGGTCAAGTTAATTGATCTAGTTGCCTATTCTTGTGCATAGAGAAAAATAATTGGGTCGATAGAATCGAACTATTATGTCAAAATATGATAGAAATGATGAAAATAAGAATGAAATAAATGAGGTAAAAGTGAACAAATCCTACAAGGGTTTGTTTCATGTCAGGTTCACTAGAATGTATGTAATTTAAATTATATGAAGTACATGAATTAATCTTGGATTAGAGAAGATAGAGCACACGTATGCTTTTGATTGGGTATACACTTGTTAAATAGGAGCATGACCAATATGGGGATTTGCTAGACCTGATTAGGGGATAACTCATATCACTCATCACAACATATCATGTTAAGAAGGGTTCCAAAGCCTACAATCTAATACAATTGCACAATAACCCAAAAAGAGTCCTATGATTTGATATTTCACTTATGCTAGTAAACAAGAGAGTAAACTACTCTAATAAAAAGAAAAATAAACTAATCTAGTGTGCACCAAAGCTTGTGTCACAATGTGAGCGGTTATATGCAAAGTAATCAAATATATATAGGGAACTTAAAATAAAGTAAGTATGAGTAACACCCTAATACATATAATATGAATAGTAATATTATTCAAGCAAGCACTTATGTTACTTCTATCTACAAAAAGAGAGGAGAACAAAGTTTGAATATACTTACCTGAATGTGAACCCATCATGATTCAATCTCTCCCTTAGCCCATGGGGATTTAAAAGAGGTTGTTGTGGTTTGTAAGGATTACTTTGTTAGGCCAAATCATCCAAGACTTATCCACAAGACTAGATTCTCCAAAATAATAAACCTAAGCTAAGACTCCTCAATTATAATGGTGGAAGAGAAGATTGTGAAGAAGTGTGAGCAAATAATAACTATTTATTGCATATTATGAATAATGACTAAAATGACCTTGTATATATAGGAGTATTTCACCCTAAAATCATTCAATAATTTTGACTGTGCTAGGTCAATTTGGTTGACTTAACATGTTTTCAAGCTAATGCCTAAAGTCTGTGCTAGGTTTGTTAGAAGGCTAACAAACCTAAAGAGCTAAAGTGACCCTAAACTATAGGTCAACCAGGTTGACCTAGTATGTTGAATAGGTAAAAAAGGTGCCAAGTAAGGAGAATAAGGATAGAAAGAGGAAAAGACTAGAAGACTATGTAAGGGAGGAGAAACAACTTAGGAAAAGGTTTTAAGAACTAGTTCGATTAGAAATAATGTGGTAATAAGGGATACAAATCTTGTGAAGCACCAAAGGTCTACCCACCCCTTTCTCAATGCACCCTTTAAGGCATGCACTTAGAGAGATTGAGTCATGACGGGTTCCTACAAGATGTTAAGCATCAGTATTTGATAAACATTAAAAATATTTTGTATATAGAATCAATGTTCACTTTACCCCACTTGAGTTACTTACCTTCAGCTATGTGAACTTTCTCATAATGTTCTTCCTTGGAAGAGATGCCTACCTTGTTCTTTCTAAATTTATCATCTTCATTGAAGATGCTCTATAGGGTTACTAAACCTTTAGAAATAATTTTTGATCTTAATTGCACAATCTTATCTTCATATTGGTGTTGTAATTTATTTTGATTCTTTGAGCAAAATTCTACCTCATTCTATAAGAAACAAGCTATTTGTTTTTCACTATCAAAGACTTGCCAGCTTACCTCATTTTTTAGAACTGAAGGCTTACATACAACCTTGATTTTTGTTTGATCTTTATTATTCTTGAGCTGGTCCACTATATCATATTGTGCTTCTATGGCAATAAATCTATATGCATATTGATTAGCTCCTCTAGGAATGGAGCAGATATCAAATGTTAGGAAATCTTCCAAAATGTCCCAAACTCTATGTTTATAGGCCTTTATAAGGGGGTTATTTGTTGTAATTAACCCTATAACTTGTTATACTACAAACTCACCATCACCTTTCACTTTTAAAATCTTAATAACTCTATTAGATATATTAAGATATATTAAGCTTTGAAATCTTCTCTTGTAGATACTGCTTTTATCTTAGGATTAGTAGTGTAACCGCACATAAAAATTGATACTAAAGTTTTATTCATATGATCCACAATATTGAGTAGATAAGTGGTTGTCTTTGACTATAGTTTAGGAGTAGGAGGGGCTCCTAGATGTTGTGTGAACTAAGAAATTTAAGGCCCTTTCACATTCTTCCCCTTTGGATCTTAAACCTACTGAGTTAATGTGTTTTGAGGTAGATCATGAGTGGTGGTCCTTTGTGGTGGTTGAGAAGGAAAAGGGGATACCTTATCAAGACCTTAACCCTCACCAATTACCCTTTTCTTGGATCTAGTATGGGATAAAAATGAATTATCAACATTAGGAATATGTTAGCTTTGATTTGTAGCTATATACTCAAAATAATCCTCACCTTCTTAAAAGTTCACAAATGTAATTTCAATAGGGGATTTACCATTCTCTCCTCCTTATTGATTTGGTGCTTCTACTTGGGTGAATGAAGGAATGTCTCCATGTGGTATAGAGGCTTCCTTATTTTGTTGGTTTTTATGTGGAGGAGAACCTAAACTCTATTTCATATAAGATTGATGTGGGCTCTCACTAGTTGGTGCCATTACCGTGTCATTTTTTTGATCCCATTGATTGTTCCATTGCCCTTCCTAAGCATATATTTTCTAATTTGGTACAACATCTCTATAATTTATTGGAGCATTAGGATCATATTTCCTTGAGTGAGAATTCTCATCTTGCTAATTGGACTGATAGGATGGCCTATTATATTGATAATTTTGATTAGTATTCTGATATGGATTGTATGATGGAGCTTGTAAACATAGGATTCCAATAAGGGGATATTATTATAGTGTTAGTGAATGAAAACAAATTTGAAACAAAACACACTAATGCTAACACCTTAAGCCTATCTAAAAGGAGGAGCATAATAACAAAACTAAATGAGAAACACAGCTAGAATGCAAAAGACAAAAAAATCCTTCACCTTCTTTGGATGCTTTAAATATCTTGTTGAAGTGGCTTTCTCAGCTTGTTCTCAATGAATCTTAATCAAAGGAGTTGTTTGGATCCTTCTCTCCTTAGAACCAATGGCTTTGTGATGTCTTTGGCTTGGATCAATAATTAGGAATGATAAAACTACATCAATAGATTGAGAGGGATTTTTAGAATTATAAATTTACACTAAGAGAACTTTTGATTTCTTTTGGGCATGATAACTTTTCACCAAGATAACTTCAAATTTAATAGGCAAGACATTCTATTTATAGATTTTTGAGAATGATCAAAATGAACCTAAACCATCCATCTCAATATGAAGATATGTGGATAAGAATCCACTCAATTTTGGAGGCTAAAATCAATAAATTCTCTCAATAATATTTTGGATAGAGAGGCATTAAAGAGGCATGAAAGAGCTTAATCAGTTATTTGTAGAAATTATGGCCTAAGGATGCCTTCCCCAAAAATGATGTCACTTGATGATGCATTTATTCAATATCAATTCCCATTAATGAAATATTCAACAAGTTCCATGGAAGATTAAATTAAGATCTTTATTTAAATTAATTAGCCTTAAACATGATCAGTCAACTTTGATGCAAATCTTGGCAATTGGTGAACAAATTAATCAAATTGGTCAAAATATCATATTATTGGCTCAAATTTTGACTATATTAGAATTAGGATGCAATGTTAGATACATTGGATCCATTAATCCATTTAGGATATTTCCAACATAAAATAACAAAGGTATGTGTCTCATGCAATAAAATTGGTACAAAAGAACAATCCAGAGTACGTAGGTGTAAAATCATCATTTTGACTCAAAATAATCTAATCAAAGTTAGTTGTCTCATAAATTGAATTACCACATTTAGGGATACATTGGACAAAATCATTATTTTAATGTGATAGGTTTAAAGCATTTAATGTGTTTTAGTGTTTTTAGGCCAAATTGTGTATTTTACTAGAAATTGGTCAAAAGCTTGGTCAAAGGTCATTGGTGGCCAGTTTTAGGTGTCTACAGTTTGCCCCTATTTGGGAAGATGTTTAAAACCATAGGCATAACAATGTCTTCTCAAATAATGAGAAATGGTTTGTATGACAAAAGGAAGATTACTAAATAAAAAAATCCAAATGGTGTTTGGGAAGCCTAGGATGATGCCCCCTCAAGGTAGTGTCCATCACATATGTGGATGGATGGTGCCTAAAAAATAATCAAGAAGAAAGGTGGAATTAACCCATAGTTGAGATTAATCCAAATGATAAAATGCTTGCATGCATTGATTTAAAAAGGATACTAATTTACCCAAAGATGGTTATAATTAGGAATAAAAGTCAAAATAATGATTTGACCATAGGTGGTTATAATCATTAAGATGACCTAGATTGGATAAAGATGATGATTGATATGGCTATGCCCTAATTAGGGCTGATTAGCAAGCATCACTCAAGGATATAACTTTGAATATAGATTAAAGATGAGTAGGCACAAAAATAGATGAAATGATCTAATGATTAAAAAAGCCACAAACAACCAGTCATATAAAGATGTACAAAGTGATGAAAGGGGTGTATAGAATAATAAGATTTAATTAATATAAAAGATTTAGTTGTACCTAACAATGAAGAGATGCTTGTCCTTATTATAAATAATACAACTAGAATGGTCAATGGTTTAATTTGATCAAGATGGGTGGAAGGATTTACCAAGGTACCAAGGACAAATTTTTACAGCTCCATTGCTTGTAGATTTTCTTGAAGCTATTTTTTGTTGCATCATGTGATGGTAGGAATCATGATAGAACACCATGAAGACTATCCTAAAATATGTGTAAGGATTAATTCCCAATCTAATAAACACTCAAAAATAATGAACCAGTGATAAAAACCATGATGAAAATGTTAGTGTATGAATATGGATGGAATTAAAAATAATTCACAAGGAATCACCTAATGAACACATATAAACTGAGTTGAGGCAACAGTGCTAAAACCAAAAAAAATAGGAAAGCAAATAAATAGACAAAGAAATCATATAGAAAACACAAAAATAGACAAACAAATTGAAATAAACAAACAAACAAATAGATATACTAAAAAAAAAATCAAAAGAAAACATCGTAATAATGACCATGCATCAGTAGGGCAAATCAAAGATAACTGACTAGCCTTAGACAGGATAAAAGTTTTTGGATTTTTGAAATATTATGAATATTTTTGGAATTTTGAGGTATCTTAACTCATCAGAGAATGACAAGATACTTATGTGTAAAATGGAAAGAGTATTAGCTTAGGTTGCTCATAAAATAGTGAGAATACATGAAAATTGGGAATGAGGTGACCTCAACATGAATTGAGCTTGGCCCACATAGCCTCAAAATGACCTCAAGTTGTAGTAATTCCATCCAAAAAAAAAGTGGAAAGAAACCAACTAGGTCCTATTGACTAAATTTAACCCCAAGTCAAATTTGGGTTTACCACTACTTATAAAATTTTGAGTAAAGTTTCATATGTCCTATGGAGTCTCTTATCATCTTATATGTCCAATTGCCCTTCCCATAGTCCTTATTGAAGTCCATTCTCCTAGTACTAGCCTAGTCAATAAAAGTCAATGTTGGTGAACCATGGTCAAACTTATTTAAAGGATCAATTTATTTTGGAAACATCTTAAAATGGTCTTTGATATGTCTCAATGTGTCTTCAAGTCATAAATTAACCATTTTCTAGGTCTCATGTGTGAAAAAGGTCATTTGGCAACATTTTTAGCACATTAATTAACCTATATAGATTATGGGAGTTAGAAAATATGTCATCAAGGTGGATATTAATATGGATAAGGTAAAATCATATCAAAATTAGTTAGGTGATAGTTAGAAGTCTGTTATGATCAAGAAATGGTAGTTTTTCTTCAAAAATAGGAGTTTTTCGGCACTTGCATAGAATCCTCAATTGCAATTGTAGCTAAAAATGTGGGTGTAGTGCCTCTTCACCTCCCCACACCCATTTATATGCTTGTATTTTAGATATTTCATCATAAAGTTTAGTTTTTCTCTTGTTCCCTCTATTTTCTCTTTGCAAGCTAAAGAAGGTCAAATTCAAACACTCGTATGGACCATACAAGTGAATTTGGGAAAAATGGTTTTGGGGGTGGATAGTACTCTAAGGTTAATTCAAATACATAACAAGAAGTTTCATTTTGGTGCCTCATCCTCTATGAAAAATTAGTTTGACTTGAGGCAACCTTTTAGGAAATTGCATTGAAGAGGGGTGTAGGTTTGCATTTGTTTCTTGTTTTCAGGAATCAATGGAACTATGTGAGTTTGATAAAGTGTTTTCAGATATGAATAATGTAATATCCATGGATTTTTAGTCATTTTACACCTTCTTTCCTAATGTCCTCAAAAGGGTTCTCCCAATGGTGCTTATTTCTGAAAGTTAGCAATCATGGGTGCAAAACCTAAGTTTTATCAATGTGGGAGTAGTTCCATGAAGTGTTATTTTGCTTGGATTCATGTCTCCAAAGGTGAGTTATTTTAAAATTTCAAATTAACATACTCCTTCAAATCTATTATTGTCCATATCTTCCTTGTTCACTGCCTTGATACTTACAATCATTTTATACTTGAGCTCCAAGAGTTTGTATGAAGGTATGAGTCATGAAATGCATGGTGGGATGTATGTTTGAGTTTCTACCATTCTCAAGAGTCATGGATTTAATTCCATAAATACCAGAATGGACTATAAGTGGGATTTTCATTCAAAACATTGAGTGATTGAGTTTTGTCTCTAAGTCTGTAAACAGACCAAACATAGGTCCTTAAGTTTTTTTTGGATTAGTGCATAGCCTAACCAAATGGTTTCTCAATGCACCTAATTGTTTGTTCTATTATTCCTACCTAAAAACAATCCAATATTCCAATTTTTATCTTGAAAGGGCAAGAATGAGATTGTTTTTGAGACCCTCAAAGGTTGTTAGTGAACCATTGAAGTTAGATAGTGTTGTTTACAGGATTTGGAAGGAGGATACCACCTACACTATGCATGAAGGAATCTAGACCAAATATTGTAAGGGAAAATAATTAAAAATAAATAAAGAATGATTCTTGAGCACTTAGTTCATGAATAATATTTATATTTCATGAAATGACCTTTTAAGGCTACCCTTTATCCATACATAGGGTAGGGTATATAGTGAAGGCAATGTTTCAATGATTCACAAAAATAGACAGTATTAAGGATTCCCAAAAAGAAACTAGGATCCTAATTGAGTACTATTAATCTAAATAAAACCTTAACAATCCATATACTTCACTACCATGATCCAAAAGATCCTAAATACAACACACAAGCCTGAGAAAATAAACCTACAGTCAGAGGTATTGAGGGTGTGAACTCTGTCAGGAGTGAAATGGGTTTTTTAAACTCAAAAAAAGCATGAAAGTGAGTGAAATGAGTATTATATGATGCTATGATGACAACCAAAAGGTCTTATACACTCTTTGAAGCCATATTCTCACATGAAAGCCTATAGGTAGGGAAAAAGATGTCTTAGACCTATGTGTTAGCTTGAAACATAGTACATGTTCAAAGGGTGTGAAAAAGGTATGGGATTTTTGGAAATTAAACATTATTACCTACACCACCATGATCAAAATGTCCCTTGACAACCTAAAAGTGGACTAGGAATATGCACATACATATGCATAAATAGGGTCTCAACCCAGTCAAGGTAGGGGTATCCTCTTTAAAGACCAAAACATGGGATTGATGCATGATTTAAGGCTAATAGGTAATGGAAGGAATGAATATGGTTTATATACTAAGAAACATGGAGGTAATTTCCAAAAATTATCAAACAAATCTTTAACTCAGACCTACAGGTAGGTTTTATAGGATGTCTTAGTTCTAAACAGGCTAGTGAGGTGAAATGATGCATTGGTGCAAAAGGATTGAGCTTAACCTTGGAAAAGGGTGGAGGACCACTAAATTTATATTTAAATAATAATCATAGGTTTTATTTTTTTCAAAATCCCAAACCAAGCTCAATGAAACTCATTAGACCCCAAACATAGTTAGCTTTAAGGCCTTACATAGTCCTGCACCTAAATAGGTCTACCTTAGGAATTTGATGAGTTGGGGGGATAAATTCATGATTTAAGACCTGAAAATTTGTATATTAGTTCCTCATGACCTAATAAATACTAACACATCTTAAAAAATCATGAATTAATTGTTATAATACTCTTTGTTTTGTCTCAGAGAAGAGGCAGTTTTTCCATGCACAAGATTGTCAGTTTGCATAAAAAGTGGTATGTAGGTGACCAAAATGAAAGGAGAGTTTAAGTGAATATTTTTATATCTGTATCAAATTAATGGAAACATGAAAAAATATCTTATATGGTCTGAGATTAGGTAGGATGTTCCACATAAGGAGGTTTGTAGCCATCAGGGTAAGGAAGAGAATAGGCCTAGTCTTAAATGAAGGGTCATTTTCAATTTGGGCCTTAAGGAGACATATAATTGATTTTAAAAACTTCATGAACGTGAAAATAAAGTTTTTTAACCATTTATAGGTAGGTAAATCCATTTGAGAGTTATTTTTGAGTCCAGGATTAAGATAGACCTATTGGCAAGGTCTAGGCATGGTCCAAAAGCAGGGGTCTATTTTATTTCTATCTTCAAGGGAGCTGTTATAATGATTAAGAGGATGTTTTAGGGTATATATAGAGATTTTTAAACTTTTTATTTGTAGATAAATTCCCCAATAATCCATTTTTGGCTTAGGAAGAACTCAAACCCTATAAGGAAGCAAAAAATGGAGCTCAAATGTCAACTTTAAGTGCTTGGAACATCCACCAAGATTTGCATGGGACATTGAGCCATTCAAATAAGTATAAGGAGGTCCCTAAGGTGCCTTTAGTTTCATTTTTTCAATATTTCAATTTTCAACCTTTATGAATAAAGGCTAATACTGAAAGTGAGCCAAAACCCTTGTAAACCCTCCATAAGGACTTGACTATAGAAATGAGGCTCAAAGTACATCCAAATGAATGAATTTGACCATGAAGATAAAATAAAAAAAAATTACAACTCCATGAGGGTCAAATACATGTAATTGGATTGTATAAAATCTATACAAGTGAAGAAAAAAGTAGGTTTTATTAACATTTTCTTATGTTTTTAAGGTCCTAAACATGACCATGAGATGATAAGAACTTTGGGAAGTAGATTGAAACTTGATAAAACCCTATATGCCATTTTAACGCCTTGGAAATACTCAAAAATTCCTCTACTAGCTCTCTCTATTTAGCCTATCTAAATTGGCATCTGGAATGACATAGTGGACAAGGTATAAACTCAATTTTGGTGGATTTTTATGTTTTTAATAATGAATCAAAGAATATGAGGTATCCCAACATGTGTTACCAAACCCTTGGTATGGATATATTAGGAAGGATGCAAAGATTCTTGTTCCAAGTGTCAAGATTGCCTATTGGAGAGTGATCTTGATGATAGGTGATGATTGAGTTTTGGAAGAAAATATCATGATCAATAAAACTCCCAATTCATGTGAAGGATTATTTATAACACCCTCTCCTCATCACACATAAGAAAATTATCCTAAATTACATTGGAATGCTAAAAAATAAGTCCATCATGAAGGCAATTTCACAAGAAAGAATGATTAAGAAGATCACTATGCCACATTTGGAGAAGAGGCTTATTTGGGAATACAATGATGTGTAAATCAGTTCCATAACTCCTTTTATATCTCATCCATATGAATTATAACTAATTTTCACCTTTATAAACTTGTCCTTGTGCCTCTTCAACTACTCTTCTCTCTCTCTTCTTCCAAATTCTATAAATATAATCCATCTTGGCTATTGAAGGGGATTCTAACTCTTGCATGGTAGAAGCCCTACCAAAATTATACCTTAATTTATACTTAAGATAATGTGAAGTAATCTAGTTATACTCTAAATCCATTTACACTATGTGTTAAAGTGATCCAACTTGAAAGTCAAATATAGCTTGAGTTCATCTTATTTTCATGCAATCCTTGAATGTGTTTCTACAAATGAATTCTCTCCTAACATGTTTCATGAAGTGTATCTACTACAATAGACTCTTGAAGTGTGTATTATTTTGGTAGTGTCATATCTGACCTTCCCTTCACTTGCCTTCATTTTTTGAATTTTTATTTACCTTCATGAGAAACACTAATGCTAGGGAGCTCCATTAATGGTCTTGAGGCTAGTTTGGTTGTCTTAGTTCATTATTTAAACTCCAAGTATATGAATGGAAGCAAATCTTGGTATATCACCTCATAGTTTAGGTTTAATTTATGTATATTACTCTCTTATTTCACCCATAATATGTAGTTTTAATAGCATAAGCACATCAAATCATATCTAGGGAGTTAGGGCTTTCAATCCTAGAGATTCATCTCTCTTACAAGTTCCCATAAACTTGAGAGATGATTCAATGTTGCATCAAATTTTAGGAGTTTCATAGAGTATCCTAGGGTGCATAATTTGATGACAAAAGTTTTGGCATGCTCAGTGGTATAAGGTCCAAATAGTGAAAATATTGTTGGTGTGTCTTCTCTCTTATTATATTTTGGAAGCATCTAAACAAGCACCAATGGTGACTCCAAATGAATTTTTGGTTGTAAGTAGCCTAGGTATTTATTTATAAAGATTTTGATCAATTCTTATCTTTTCATGTGACTTATTAAGTTGATATGGATGTCTATGAGGATAATCCTTACCATACACCTCCCTATAAACCTTTTTATGAACCTTTCTATCCTTCTCAATAGTCCTATCAAGAATACCATCCTCCCTATGATTCATGGTAGTCCTATGGATAACCTAGGCCCTTTAAAAATGAGTATGTTATTATTGACCAGCCATATGACCCATATTCACCTCAGCCTTATCATGAGGAGTCAAACAACACCATTAGTTGGGAGGAAAAATATGAAGCTTTAAAAATCTTTCTTGAAGAAATTAAATATCCCAATCACTTTGTCCAAACTTACTACACCTCTCATTCTCAATCTATATGCGTAATTATGCCAAAGTTTCTAGAATTAGAAAAGCGTATGAGTATACTAGATAAGTCTTGTGATGAAAATCTTGGTGGTCTTGTGGATTGGTTAAGATTTTTAATTGGATTGTTAATAGACATGTGGAGGTATGTTGAGGAAGAGAATCAATATGTCATTAGTGAAGGATTGTCTATAGAAAGAAAGGATTTTCAATGGTTGATTGATAGGTTAGAGAAACGGGAAACTCAAGAAGCTATGAAACAATTTGTTTCTATAAAATAATATCTAAACATCTATGAAGAGCCTCAAGAAGATGAGGAGAACGATGAAATCTTGTATGAACAAGATCTCCTTCTTATTGCTCATCCTATCCTACCTATCCCTCAAGAGCCCATTCAAAAAGTTTCACCCATCTTTATGCCCATTCATGAAAATCACACTCCATCCCCAACCCATAGACATATATGTATCTCTTTCACCATTTACTCCTTGAAGAAGAACCTATTCAATCCTCAAAAGAGCCTACTAGTTCTAAGCTTCCAACTTGGGACCAAATTGTGAATCTTTGGGGAAAGAAAGAGGTTAAAGGAGAAGTCCAATAAGATGATGAAAGTCATGAGGTGGATATGGAAGAAAGTGATGTGCCCTCAACCCAAGAAAGCCTTGTTGTTATCCAAGAGTCATGTCAAGAGCTTTCTCTTTCTTCCATATCCATTCATGAGCCTCTCACTACACCTTACATTCTTTCTTCAGATCATTCATCCATTTTCTACCCTCCCACCCCATCTCTTCTTAAAGAAGAACCTAATTTAAGGGAAGCATAAAATGAGGAACAAATTTAGTCTACATTAGAGCAAGAGGATGACACAAGTGATGATGAAGAAGAATTTATCATTGGAACTCCACTTGGGACTATCAAGAATAACTCACCCTTATTGAACCAAGAGAAAGAATACTCAAATGAATCTAAAGTTTCTCATAAGAAGAATGGGAATAGATTTATAGTGGACCATATGACCAAGGATCAAGATGAGGTGTTTGAGGAATAAGTTCATGAGGAAGAGGTGATCCTTGATGTGATAGATGACAAAGAAGAATAACTACAACAAATTAAGTTTCTACAAGAGCCAGAAGAAATTTTCAAGGTTGAATGCAAAGTATATGAGAAGATAGAGAAAGAAGCCTCAATGAGAGATAATGATTAAGATTGGGAATACCACACTAAGCTCATTAATGAGCTTGAAAGACTTGCAACTAAAAAACCACTTGCCCATTATCAAGACATCATGGGGAACCAAGAAACATGCTTTGATGAGGAATCATTGGATCATGTAGAAACCAATGATTCTTATGAATAATTTGAGGTAGTTGAAGTGCAAAAGTAATTTATATTTATAGGTGATTTGTTTGAAGTTGTCTCAGTTTCACTAAAATCTATGCCAAGAAGATTAACCAACACCATGAGAAAGATGAAGGCTTTCATGCTAATGTTCAAATGGAAACATGTCTCATGTATCCCTTCATTCTATGAGGTAGGTATAGTTTCAGACCTTCCTTGTGATCCAAGAGGGAGAGATTCTTTCAAGATAGTGCGTGTTTAATTTGGTTTTGTTTTAGTTTGTTATTATGCCCCCTAAGTTCTCTTAAAGCACAAGTTGTGTGTTCCTTCCCTTACTAGTGTGTGTCTTTGATTTTTTGTGTGTGGGTCAACTAGATTGTTTCCCTTGAGTAAAATGTCTATTAAATTTAGTTAGAGTGTCCATATACATGACTTTATGCCTAATTGAGGTGTAAGGCAACTGGTCTTAGGTATAACAAGCATGCCACACTTAGGAATCACCAATAATGTTGACCAAATTTGACCCCAAATCAAATTTGGGTCAACCCCTACTATTTTAAACATTTAAGGAAATTTTCATATGTCCTATGGGGTCTCCTATTGTCCTATATGTCCACTTACCCTTCCCTTAGTCCTTGTTGAAGTTCATTCTCCTAGTATTAGCTTAGTCAACAAAAGTCAATGTTGCTCAAACATGGTAAAACTTAGTCAAAGGATTAATTTATTTTAAAAATGTCATAAAATGGTCTTTTATAGGTTTCAATGTGTCTTAAAGTCATAAATTAACCATTTTCTCGATCTCATGTGTGAAAAAGGTTATCTAGCCACATTTATAGCTCATTAATTGACTTGTACATATGATGGGAGTTAAAAAAATATGTCATAAAGGTGTATATGAATGTGAATAAGGTAAAATCACATCACAATCAGTTAGGTGATAGTTATAATTTTGTTACGATCAATAAATAGAAGTTTTTCTTCAAAAATAGGAGTTTTAGGTCACTTGTACATACTCCTCAAGTGCACTTGCAGCTAAAAATGTGGGTGTAGTGCCTCTTCACCTCTCCACACCAATTTACATGATTGGAGTTTAGATATTTCATTAGAAAGTTTAGTTTTTATCTTATTCCCTCTATTTTCTCTTTGGAAGCTAAAGAAGGTCAAATTCAAACACTTGGTATGGACCATACATGTGAAGTTGGGAAGAATGGTTTTTGGGATAGATTTTACTCTGAGTTTGATAAAAATACATAAAAATAAGTTTCATTTTGGTGCCTTCTCCTCTATGAAAAATCATTTTGACTTGAGGTAACCTTATATGAAATTGCATTGAAGAGGGGTATAAGTTTGCATATGTTTCTTATTTTCAAGAATAAATGGATATGTGTGAGTTTTATAAAGTGTTTTTATATGTTAATAAGGTCCTATCCATGGTTTTTTAATCATCTTACACCTTCTTTCCTAATGTCCTCAAAAGGGTTTTCCTAATGGTGCTTATTTCTCAAAGTTGGCAATCATGGGTGCAGAACCTAAGTTTTGTTAATGTGGGAGTAGTTCCATGAAGTTTTATTTTACTTGGATTAATGTTTTCAAAGGTTTTTTCATTTAAAATATTAAATTATCATACTCATTCAACTCTAAGATTTTCCATATCTTCCTTCTTCACTACCTTGGTACATACAATCATCTTATGTTTGAGCTCCAAGAGGTTATACAGAGGTGTGAGTCATGAAATTCATGGTGGGATGTATGTTTAAATTTATATCATTCTCAAGAGTCATTTATTTCATTCCATAGATAATATAATTTACTATAAGTGGGATTTTCATTTAAAACATTAAGTGACCAAGTTTTTTCCTCTCGGTCCATAAATGGACCAAATAGAGGTCCTTGGTTTTTCTTGGATTAGTGCATAGCCTAACCAAATGGTTTCTCAATGACCCTAATTGTTTGTCCTATTATTAATACCTAAAATAAATCCAATATGACAATTTTTATCTTTAAATGATAAGAATGAGATTGTTTTTGAGACCCTCAAATGTTGCTAGTGAACCATTGAAGGTAGACAGTGTTGTCTAAAGGATTTGGAAGGAGGATACCACCTACACTATTCATGAAGGAATCTATACCTTATCTTTCAAGGTAAAAAAATTAAAAATAAATAAATAATGAGTCTTTAATACTTAGGTCATGAAGAATGATTCTATTACATGAAATGACTTGTTAAGCCTACCCTATGTCCATACACAGGGTAGGGTATACATTGAAGGCACTGTTTTAATGATTGGCATAAATAGATCATGTTGATGATTTACAAGAAGAAAATATGGTATTATTTTTAGTAATATTTATATAAATACAAACTTAACAAGATATATACTTCACTACCATGATCCAAATGATCCTAAATACAACCTACAGGCTTGAGAAAATACAACTACAGTCAGAGGTTTTGAGGGTGTGAACTCAGTCAGGAATGAATTGGGTTTTTTGAACTCAAATATAAAATTAAAGTGAGTTAAATTAATATTATATGATGATATTAGGACAACCAAAATTCCTTATACACTCTTTGAAGCCATATTCTCACATGCAATCTTACAGGCAAGGCAAAATATGTCTTAGACCTATGAATTAGCTTGAAACACAATCCATGTTCAAAAGGTATGAAAAGGTATGGGAGTTTGGGAAATTAAACCTTATTACCTAAACCAACATTATCCAAATGGTTCTTGACAAACTATAGGTGGACTAGGAATATGCACATACATGCATAAATAGGGTGTCGACCTAATCAAGGCAGGGATATCCTCTTTAAAGACTAAAACATGGGATTGATGCATGATTTTAAGGTATATAGGTAAGGTAATGAATTAATATGGTTTATATACTAATAAAAATGGATATAAGGACTAAAAATCATCAATAAAATCTTTAACTTAGACCTACATGTAGGTTTTATAGGATATCTCAGTCTTAAACAGGCTAGTGAGGTGAAATGATGCATTAGTGAAAAATGAGTGAGATTAACCTATGAAAAGGGTGGAATACCACTAAATTGAGATTTAAATAATAATTTTATGTTTTATTGTGTTTAATAAGTCCAAACCAAGCTCAAGGTAACTCATTAGACACCAAACATAATCAGCCTTAAGGCCTTATACAATCCTACACCTAAAGAGGTTTGCCTTTGGAATTTGATGCTTTGGGGGGGTAAAATATAGGATTTAAGACCTGAAAATTATTAAATGATGTAATAATTAACTAATAAATACTCATAAATCTTAAAAAATATTTAATGAGTGGTGTTAATCCTCTCTATTTTATCTCAAAGAAGAGGCAGTTTTGCCATGCACAAGATTGCTAGTTTGGGGGAAAAGTGGTATGTAGGTGACCAGAAGGAAAAAAAAGCTCAATTGAATATTTTTATAGATTTATCACACATATGGAAAAACTAAAAAACAACTTATAGGTTCTGATATTAGGTAGGATGTTCCACACAAGGAGGTTTGTAGCCATCAAGGTAAGGAAGAGAATAGGCCTAGTCTCAAATGAAGGGTCATTTTTAATTTGGGCCTTAGGGAGACATATAATTTATTTGTATAACATTAATTAAGGTTAAAATGAATTTTTTGAATCATTTTTATGTAGGGAAATCCATTTGAGAGTTATTTTTGAGTCTAATATTTAGATAGACCTTTTGGCAAGGTCTAGGCATGGTCCTAAAGCAAGGGTCTATTTCATTTCTATCTTCAAGGGAGATATTATAATGATTAAGAAGATGTTTTATGGTATATAAATATATTTTGAAACTTTTTATTTGTATATAAATTCCCCAAGTAGCCATTTTTTTCTTAGAAAGCACTCAAACCCTATATGAAAGCAAAAAATGGAGCTCAAATGTCAACTTTAAGTGCTTGAAATTTCCACAAAGCTTTGCATGGGACCTTGAAAAATTCAAAGAATTAAAATGAGTTCCCTAAGGTGACTTTAGTATCATTTTTTCAATATTTAAATGTGCATTCTTTATGAATAAAGGCTAATACTAAAAGTGACCAGAAACCCTTGCAAACCCTCCATAAGGAATTAATTGGAGAAATGAGGCTCAAAGTACATCCAAATGAATTAATTTGACCTTTTGGATAAAATATAAGTTGTTTCAAACTCCATGAGGGTAAAATACATGTAATTATATTATATAAAATGCATATAGGTGAAGAAAAAAGTAGGTTTTATTGACATTTTCTTATGTTTTGTAGGTCTTAAATATGACCATGAGATGCCACACACTTTGGGAAGTAGCTTTATACTTGAGGAAACCCTCCATTCCATTTTTATACCTTTTAAATTCTCAAAAAATCCTTTATTATCTCTCTCTATTCAACCTATCTAAATTAACATCTTGAATGACATAGTGGACAAGGTGGAAACTTAAGTTTGGTGGATTTTTATGATGTTTCTGATGAATCCAAGCATATGAGGTTTCCCAACATGTGTCAAAAAACCCTTGGTATGTACTAGTTGGGAAGGATACAAATATTATTGTGCCAAGTGTTATGAGTGACTATTGGAGAGTGATCTTGATGATAGGTGATGATTTAGTTTTAAAAGAGAATATCATGATCAAGAAAACTCCCAAGTCATGTGAAGGATTATTTGTAACACCCTCTCCTCATCACACATAAGACACTTGTCCTAACTTGATATGGAATGATCAAAAGGAAGTACATCATGAGGTAATTTCAAAATAATTAATTATTAAGAAGGTTGTTACACCACATTTGTAAAAGAGTCTTATTTGGGAATACAAGATGTGTAAATCAGTTTCATAACTACTTTTCTATCTCATCCACATGAATTATAATTGATTTTCACCTTTGAACACTTGTCTTTATGCCTCTTCAACTTATCTTTTCTCTCTCTTCTTCCAAATTCTATAAATGTAAGCCATTTTGGCTATTGAAATGGATTCCAACTCTTGTCATGGTAGAGGCCTTACCAAAATTGTACCTTGATTTGTACTTAAGATAATGAGAAGCAAACTAGTTATACGCTAGGTTCATTTTCACTATGTGTTGAAGTGATCCATCTTGAAAGTCAATTATAGATTCATTTAATCTTTATTGCATGTAATCCTTTAATGTGTTACTACAAATGACTTCTCTCCTAACAGGTTTCATGAAGTGTATGCTATTGCAATAGACTCTTGAAGTGTGTATGAGTTTGGTAGTGTCATATTTGACCTTCCCTTCACTTGCCTTCATTTTTGAGTTTTTATTTGCCTTCATGAGAAAAACTAATGCTAGGGAGCTCCATTAATGGTCTTGAGGATAGTTTGGTTGTCTTAGTTCATTATGCAAAATATAATTATATGAATGGAAGCAACTCTTGGTGTATCACCTCCTAGTTTAGGTTTTCTTTATGTATTTTCTCTCCATTTTCACCAATAATAGGTAGTTTTAGTAGCATAATCACATCAAGTCATATCTAGGGAGCTATCCCTTTCAATCCTAGAGATTCATCTCTCTTACAAGTTCCCAAAAACTTTAGAGATGATTAAATGTTGCATCAAATTGTAGGAGTTTCATATAGTATCCTAGGGTGCACAATTTGATGACAACAAGTCCCAACAAGTTCTCAAATTTGGTAAATGGTTAGTCAAATGGAAATAATAGTGGTAAGGTGATGTGAAAATGTATAATAAATAAATTTTTCCCCTACTTTACCCATAGGTGGTTATAACTAAGGTACGATAGATTAGACCAATGGTACTAATTTGTAAATAAGTGGTTATAGTTATTAGTAAGACTAGTGAAACACTGATTTTACCCAATAGGTAATATAATCAGTCTCACATAAAAAAATTTGATATTAGATAGAAAATTATAGATATCTTGCTATATCAATTATCACACTACTTTTATAGACTTTTATTTAAACATGGAATTTGATTGATTATTGAAAATTGATTAGAATCCCCTCATAAAAAGTGCAAGAAGAACCAAAGGAACCAAGATCAAAATAGGATTGGCTAAGATTATTAAGAATAAGATTTGGTATAGATAAGAATGGAATGATAGGATGGCATGGTCTTACTTTAGGATAATGATGGTTTTCAATAGATTAGATAAAATGGTAAGATTGTTACCCCCAAGTTATGGGGTGAATGGTAGGATATGTGACAATGGAAAATGGATATGGAAATTTTAAATGGCAAATGAAAATGGCATGGTACATGTTTATGGATGATGACAATTGTTCATTTTTTATTTGTTTGTCTTGGGTATGATAGATGTCATATGATTCTATTATTCCTATTGATGTTGAGTTGCACATCCTAATCAACAAATGATATAAACAAAATAATAAATCATGTTAATTTATAGCCCACACCTCATGTGAATAACTACTCTATCAAGAATTAGTTACAAATTTAGACATAAATAATATTGTTATGATCTTCATTGGTCATTAATTTTTATTTTTTCAAGCATCGAGACAAGGTGTCTTTGTATCCTTTGCAAAGGAAAGTGTGGCCATAGATTATAAATAGGGATAAATTTTGGATGATAGATTTGACTGGATAATGTAATGGTGGATGATAATGGAATGAATGATGGTGGTAAAATAAATGAAGATTGGGTAGGTACACACAATGTTGATTTCAGATTCAACATAACTTTGGATGTGGTAGGGCCAAAGACTTTTGAATATTCTCTTGATAAGACCACTATATTTTTTTGTTGTTTGGGCCTAAGATTAACTACCATATAATTATGCTATATATTAGAAGTTATTTTTATTTGATATTTGATTTTATCTTCATCAAGTAGTGAACAAATATTATGCTCAACTATTGGTACCTCAAAGAGGTTTCTACTAATGAATTTGTCTTGATTATCCCATAGTGCCTCTAAGAAGGTTTCGCTAATGAACATTGAATTTTGATTTTGATTGTCCTCTATCACCTCTAAAAAGGTTTAACTAGAATATTTTGAGTTTGAAGTCTAATTGACCCCTAGTTTCTTTGGAAAGGTTTCACTAGGAGAGTGTTCTTATTTTGTATGATAGTGGTATTGGCCTCCTTACTCTTTTTCAACTATTATGTACCATGGATATAGTTTAATAAGGTATGACTCTATCAGTCCCAATCGACACTTATAAGAGATGGAATGTCAATAATAGGGCTATAATGGTTGGTGGTAATGGCATGTGAAATGGTAATGGAATGGGAAGAGGCTACATAATCAACATATAAGATACTAGGGTAACTTATGCCTATGATAAAGTAGTCATCCTAAAATACAATATAAGGGTCATAAATGTATTCAAATTGATCTATGAGGAATGTGTAACCAATGTTGTAATAGTTGCAAACATATTATATATTTGAATTTGATTCTAACTCAATAAATTTTGAATCTAATGTTGAGAATGATGTTAATTCTAATTTTGATGCTAAATATGATGTCAATTCAAGAATAAAACCCAGATTCAATGTTTATTTATCATATGATGGTTATTCTATTACAATAATGTCTTATTGAATGTTTGGTATTGGAAAATTGATGGCTTATGATGGCAAAATGGGCTCCACAAAGTCTAGTTTGCCAAATTGAGACTCCTCTACAATAAGGAAAAAGGTCAAGAGATAACTCTTCAAAGATTGGTTTGTTAATAGTAGGCTTTTTAAAAATAGGCATATGCTCAAGATAATGATTTTCCCAAAGGTAGTTATAATAATTAAGAAGTGACACAACAAATATTAGTTCATTAGAGTGAGACTAATCAAGAATAGCTATAGGATTGAAAGGTGATTCATCATAGGTTGACTTATCACAAATTGTTGGTTCAATAAAAACATCATGGATTAGTGCTTTTGGCCTTGGTTTCCAATGAGTTAGAATATACTATTTTTTATTACAACTTGATCTTTGAAGGATTAGATCAATTTTGAGGTTTTGATTAGATTGGTACTAGATGAGGAATGGCCTATGGTTGGATAATGGTATGGTATTTAGGAGTGTGATTTCTCACATGATACAAAGTAAGAAGTCTTTAAATGGTAACAATAGGGTGGTGTGGAGCTTGATTGCTCATACAAGCCAAAGGACTAGGTCCTAGTATAGAAATGGTGGGGCATGGTCATGTAATAGAAATAGTATGATGTGGTGGAGCCTAATTACTTGCATGACCCAAAGTATGAGGTCCTGGAAGGATAAGGCTAGGGTATCATAGATCTTAATAACTCACATAAGCCAAAGGAATAGGTCTTGGATTAAGGAAGGGGTATTGTAGAGCCTAGTTGTTCGCACAAGCCAAAGGATGAGGTCTTGGAAGGATAAGGGTAGGGTGTTATGGAGATTTTTTTATTGCAGAAGCCAAAGGAAGAGGTCTTGGTATGTAAATGGTATTCCTTAGATGTGGTCCTAGAATAGAAATGGTATGACATGGTAGAGCTTGATTACTCACATAATCCAAAGCATCCAAGTCTTCCTCATAAACCATATCATCCAAGTCAGGGTTTTGATTTGGATCATAAGCTAGTTATTGACTTTGTTCTCCATATGGAGTATTGTAGGGAGAATAATAAAAATATTTAGACAATCTATCTTTGTAGGGGTTTTTAGTTAGATTTTGTATGACCATTCTATCATAACTCATATTTTATGTGACTCCACCATAAGTGTATCTAGACATATATGCATAAATGATGAAATCTCTAAAATAAAATGCTTAGAGTTATGTAAACTCTAAATAACTATGTCCAAAGGACAAATGGTTCAAACTTGGTCTAATTTGGTCAAAAAGGGGTGGAGATGTATCTCAAATTTTGTGCTAGAACTTGGCATAAAATAGTCTAACATCAAATGTCATACACATAAAAGGTCAAACATCTGAATAAAAATTGGCATGTCAAAGGTGTAAGCCAAATTGTTCCAAACAAGGTCTAAACTAGGAAAGGTAAAAGATTTGTTAGGTCTTTTATCCAAACACAAAGTCAAAAGATAGGATAAAATAGGCTATGGTAATAATTTTGGCCAAATGGCATCAAAATCTAGGCTTGAAATAAAGGATTGATGTGAATTTGATTTAATCTAAAAAGTTTGGAAATAACTTTGACATAGACCTTGCAAATAGAATCAAACATAAGCATGATCAGTTGGCATAATCCATAAGGCAAAAGGCTCTTGGAGAAAGGCTATGTTCTCCAGGAAAAAGGCACAAATAATGATGAGGATAAGCATTGAATAAATAAATAATAAATAATAATCAAGTTTGGGCAATCAATTAAATGAAGTTACACAACCCAAAAGAGAAAAATATGTATATCAACCCCTATGAAGTGAGGCCTAAATAAAAATCAATAAATGTTTAGATTCAAATGTGACAAGGTTAATTGAAAACTCAATGTTGAAGACTAGGATTTGACCAAACAAGATAGACAAGATGGGATAGCATGATGGTGCATAAACAAGGTCTAAATGGCATATGTGACATGGTTTTAAACAATGGTTTTGGTATAAGTCAAATGAGTTTTGAAATAATAAGTAGTGTAACAATGTAATCATGTTCTAATGATGTGATCAATGTTATGTTTCAAAGACTCAAAGGTATAAACTTGATAATGATGTGGGTAGCATAATGGTACCCTTCAGTCAATTAACACTCAAATAAATAAGTTTTGTAAAAAAATGAAAGGCACAAGTGTGGTGTAAAAAAACCAACATAAACCATCTTTAAACAAAAGAGTGGCATATAAACAAATTGTTTTTTACATGGTTTATAAATAAACACATTAGTTTTAGTCTCAAAACACCAAGTGATAAATTAACAAAATATAAGTAAATCATCCAAATTCCTATCAAGGGTGTGGTAAAGTGTAGTTGACTAAAATTAATTAGTTTTTAATCATTCTAGATGGATCTCATGTATAATAATTTCATTTCAATAATACAGGATAAGCTCATATAATTTGGGTTTGTGATACTTGGCTTGTTGTAAAAAGGTCTTGCCCTTTTTACAACCACTACATTCATCACTCACTTTGTATAGTGTGATGTTCAATGTGCTCAAATTTCTTGGGTTTGGCCCTAGTGATAAGAGATGGCTTAACTGATTAAACCATCATCCTAGTGGGGTGATCAAAATTTATATACACCCCATGCCCCCCATGGATATGGGTTGAATACAATGTTGGGAGGTGAATTATCAGGTCAAGGCTTCCTTATAGAACTTATGAGAGTTGATGAAATCTACCTCACAAGCCAAGAGTATGAAATAAAGACTAAGTAAAAGAGCTTTATGGTTGTTTCAATATCACCCAAGCCATGTGGTTATTGGGGAGATCCCTCACAACATCTATTTTATGCCTTTTGACTAAGGAAATTTATAATGAATATTCCACTTTTAATCCCACAAGTTCTCTCTAGGGGATAGGGAAAAGCATACATGCATAACTTCCTCTTTTCTCAAATAAAACTAACTAAAAAAATAATGATTAACTTGCATAAAATAAAAACATAGAAGTGAGTTTAATTTTAGAGAACTAAAATGAAATGTTTGGTGGTGTTATTTATCCCCTTGACCTTAAGTTGAAAAAACTTATAAAGAACAAGTACAAAACATTAAAATAAACACCATAAATTTTTCCTTGAGCACCAAATTAAAGATACATAATTATTTTTAATCACCTGAAAAGAAGTTAAAAATACTTGATTAATATTGTTTTGATCACTTTTTAAGTAGACCCTACAAGGAAAAATTTAGAATGTTGTTTAGCTTTAAATGTATTTTGTGTTTGAGATAAGTAACTTTGAAAAGTAAACACCTATCGACCCAAAGGCAAAAACTCAAGAATCAAATGCATTAGATTAGATTTGGTTAGCAACTTTATTTTGTTAAAAACTATGCAAATTGAAGGTAAATTAATAACATATTATAAAAATTTAGGAGAAAACACATGGTTTTTAAAAAAACTTCAAAAATGAAGTCCATATGACCCCAAACCAAGCTCTAAAAGATGGCCTATTAGCTTGATGCCCTGCATAGAGACTACTGACGGTTCTTAGATGCACACAATGATTGTTGATGGTTATATATGTCCATCGATGGTTATACATGTTTATCAAAGGTTAGTTCATGATCATCATTGATTACATAAGACAATTTATGGTCTCTATCTAAACTTGTGAAGATGAAATATAACCAAACAAAGTTAGAATATTAAACTTAAAAGTTTCAAGCACTAAAATATTAATTTAAGACTTGTATATCAATCTTATTGGTATGTAGGATGTGTTAGGTCACACCTTGCATGAAATTTGTGAACATAAGATTGAAATAAGGAGAGATTAGTATAGTGTTAGTGAATGAAAACAAATTCAAAATAAAACTCACTAATGTTAACACTTTAAGCCTATCTCAAAGGGGGAGCATAATAATAAAATTAAATGAGAATCAAAACTAGAATTCAAAAGACAAATAAATCCTTCACCTTCCTTGAATGCTCCAAATAGCTTATTTACGTGGCTTGCTCATATTGTGCTCAACGAGTCTTCATCAAAGAAGTTATTTGGCTCCTTCTTTCCTTGGCACCAATGGCTTTGTGATGTCTTTGGATTGGCTCAAAAATTGGGCATTATAACACTACATCAATGGCTTGAGAGAGATTTTTATCAATATAAATTTACACCAAGAAATATTTTGAGGTCATTTGGGCATGATAACTTTTCACCAAGATAGCTTAAATTTCAATAGGCAAGACCTTCTATTTATAGATTTTCAAGAATGATCATAATTAATCTAAACCATCCATCTGAAGATGAATATGTGTGGATAAGTATCCATTCAATTTTAGAGGCTAAAATAAATAAATGTCATCATAAATATTTAGGATAGAGAGGCATTAAAGAGGCATGGGAGGGCTTAATCAGATATTTGTGGCATTTATGGCCTAGGGATGCCTTCCCAAAAAATGATGTCACTTGATGATTTAGTTATTCAATATCAATTTTCATTAATGAAATATTCAACAAGTTCTATATAAAATTAACTTAAGCTCTTAATTCAAATTAATTAGCCTTAAACATGATTAGTCAACTTTGATGCAAATCTTGGCAATTGGTGCACAAATTAGTCAAAATGTCATATTATAGGCTCAAAATTTGATTGGATTGGAATTAAGATGTGATTTTAGATGTATCATATCCATTATCACATTTAGGATGTTGCCAACACAAAATAACAAAATCACATATCTCATGCAATAAAATTGGTAGAAAAGAACAATCCAGAGCATCCAGGTGGAAAATCATCATTTGACTTGAAATGATATGATCAAAGTTAGATATCTCATAAATTTCATTTCCCAATTTATGGGATACATTGGCCAAAATTGGCACTTAAATGTGATAAGTTGAAATCTTTTAACGTGTTTTAGTGTTTTTAGGCCAAATTGTGCACTTTTATAGAAATTAATCAAAAGCTTAGTTGAAGGTCATTGGTGGCCAGTTTTAGGTGTCTACAGATCTTGTTGTATTTCCATTGAAACAAACTTGTTTTTATGAGTCTTGATAAGAATCTCTATCTTCCCCAGTTTTTCAATTTGATCACCTTCTATTTGATAAAAGTTTGTTGAATGTGGAAGTGGAGCAATAGTTGGAGCAGGAGGGTGGATTTTTGGAAATAGAGGCATTGGTGGCCTTGGAGATAACTTGCCTACTTGTATAAGTAAATTATTATCCTTGATTGATATTTCAAAAGCCTCAAGTAAGGTGTTCCCTCCCATGGATTCAGTCATCACAATTACATCTGAATTAAGAGCCTTTAAATAGTATAGAAAAGCATAGTTGGGTGTAGGCTTGATCACTGTAGGAATTCTATCCTAAGTCTTCTAGAACCTATAATTGAAATCCACCATGAATTCATGATTGAATTTATTAATTGTTGTAAATTGTTCCACAAGTTAAAATTGGTCACTTTTTTCCTCAATGTGCTTTCATAGGACCTCTCCAAATTCATCCAATTTATTGATTGATGTAGGAGCCAACCCTCTATACCACCAAAGTGATTTCCCTTTGAAAGAAGTTGTTAACAATCTCATTTCTACATTTTCTTGAGTTACAAATGCACTAAACAAAGGTTAACAATATATGTAATATGTTTTATAGGAGTGACTAGATTTTTCCTTGTAAAATAAGGAAGATCCTCTAGAGTTGAGACTTGTATATCATCCCATTGAGTAAGATTCAAAGGACTACCACTATTGAATGGCATAAAGGCTTATCTTCTGCGAACAACAATCTGACATATGGGACTTATAATAATGTTTGGCTAAACAATATTGGCTTGAATAGGACAATTTTGTGCAATAATAGGTGTAAACAAGAGGTGTAGGTGTGGGATTTGACTGAGAAGCTTTGTTATTCTTTGTTGATTGGAAAGATAGCCCAGAGAAATATATCTCTTTCTCTTTTTTAGAAGATATTTTAACAACTCTTGCTGTCATAAAAAAATAAAAAAATCTGAAAATGAAACTCTGGAGTTTGCTACTATACTTAGATATGCAGATATATGATTCAAATTATGTAAATGGGTGGTCCCATCAGGCGTGTCAAAATTGTTAGCTATCTAAATAACACCTAGTAGATGTCAGATTTGCTCAAGTCTAACCCATACATAGACTAACATGGGAATGATATAAGGTTTTAGGATGCCTATATCTAGACCAAACCTCTAAAGTTTGTAAGGAGGGTGGTTCCTCAAAATTGATAATTTAGACATCTCTTTCTAAGATATAAATAATTTGGGGTGAAAAGATTCAAGATATTGCATAAAATGAAAATTATGATAACATATGGTGATGCACCAAATGTTCAAAGATCCACTCTCAAGATCAAACTAATTATCACACTAATAGACTATGAATAGAATTAATGCATTGTCTATAATGGTTTATAAGAAATAATGCTTCACCTAGAAGTCAATTTGATGGACTTAGGTTGGAGGTAAATGAGAGTAAGAATTGATTGAAATCACTCATTATCAAATATCCACTCTATACCTGAGACATCAACATTAAGACATGCTAGATGACCTGTAAGAAAATTTTATTAGCACTTAGGTTAAACTTAGATGTGAAAAGGGAAGATAACCACTTTTGCATATCGAACAAACACAAAACACTAAGCACATATTAGTAAAAACTTTAAAATGGTTTATTCATTACTCTAAGAGGTGAAAAATATAATTTTTGTTAGAGTCTAGTCATACCAACCTAAGGGATGTTTTATAATAGCTCGAAGGCTATATTCATAGAGAAAAGGAAAATAAGAGAGAGGGAGTTATGGTGCTAAAAAGGGGAAGCAATGAGTTCAAAAATTTGAACCATAGTTACAACTACTTTTGCAAATTATGCTTATTTAAACTTTTTGATTGATCTAGGTCACTTCAAGTGGTTGTATAATTACATTATTCCTTCACTGATTTTCTTTATGGTTGTAATGGTAGGATCAAGTTTTTTAAAGCTAAGTTTTAGCATCCATGTAGGTACAACAACTAGACTAGTCTATTAAAATTTTGTCTTGGTGTTAACTACTCCTAACTAGTTCATCATGAAGTGTAAAACTAGAGAGAAGGGTCCTTTTCATGGATTTGGTTTTGGTGATGAATCTATTGGAGTCTATGTGTATGCCTTCGTGGCATCCTTGAAATGATAGCTTTGGTTTAAATTGGGTCATGCTTGAACTCGTCCCTATGTTCATAGGTCTACTATAGATGAAAAACTAATCTCAAACTATAAGTTTTTCTATAGTTGGCATATTGATATAGACCTGTAGACTACATATCCCCTTTTCTAGATCTAAATAGGTCTAAATGGACCCATTCCATTTCTGTAAGAACTCAAAATTCATCATATGCACAAGTCCTCTTTATAAAAATAGTGAACCTAGTCATAGAATGAACCTTACATGTTACAAAACTACAAACTAGAGGTCCATATTTAGATTTAATGGTAATCCCTTTATGTTCTTTATACCTAATTACATGGCTATGTCCACTCTTTAGAATTTGATCGAGCTTCAATAGTGACATGTGCCCTTTGAAAATATTGCCTTGGTTCGACCTTGGTCATGTGTTCGAACTCCAGAAAGTCCCTTATCTTCTTGACCTTTAATTTTTTTGGTCATTGATACTAAATCAGTTTAATCAAAATATGCCAAACTATATTTGCTCTCATTGGTCTCATAAATACCTTTGAATTCTTGACTTCTCTCACACTATAGGATCAAGTTGTAAGAAAGAAAATGGTCCATTTATTTTTTATCACCTAAGATCCTTTGGCATGTTGACTCAAGCTTGCACCATTGGATCAAGATGTACAAATAAATAAGAGCCCTAGATCTTACTAGGACTCACCATTAACACCCAAAAAACTAACTCACAAGCCTAAAATTTATGTCCATGCACCTATCATTTGATGTTTGTGTGGATGTCTTTGACATTTTCATGATTGTCAAATTTAAACCTCAATGTTTTGTTTTTGTTGTCTTAAATTTGACGTTTGTGCACCCATTAAATACATTTGTGAGTATGTTATTGTTGTCTTAAAGCCCATTATAATTTAAACCCAAATTATTATTTTTTTGAGATTTATTTTTATATCTACAAAAATGTCTAAGGATTTTGAAATCCAATGGTTATTTGTCAGGGCATAAATTTTACATTAGCGTGAATGTTTCACTCTACAAGTTTATCTTTGCATGTTATAACTTGAGCTAGAGAAATCAACAAGGTATAAAAATTTTAGAGGATGATCTTGGCATAAATAAATTCATGGTGATACAATCCTTTATTTCATGGGTACTTCCTAAGTGAAGATTAAAAAATGCTCAAAAAAGTTGGTTTACTCATTTCCACATGACATCCTATTGATGGTCTAGTCCTTCAAACCTACACAGTTTATCTTTTGATCATTCCTTTAAGGTTATGATGAATTTATAAGGATTTTTAAACATTTTCATGCCTCTGAGTTCTTATGAACATTATGAATATATTCTTAGATCCCTCCTTGTGCAATGCTGAGCCTACTTCTAAGCCATTTGATCCACTCATTAATTGGGATCCTGCTAGGCTTCTCTCTATGTCTAAAAAAAGTCTAGTTTGTAGGATAAAATGGCCAAAAATTGACTTGGAACATGGCTCAATATGACCTTGATATTCCATGTAATTTTCATATCACATGGTTCAAGATGAACCTCATATGGCATGGAATTAGCTTGGTACATGATTCAAGATGAACTAAATTTGGATTTGATTGGATTAATATAGAAATGGGGTAAGAAGTGACCCAATGTGAATAATAAATTCCAAAATATATTTGGATCTAAATGGACTTGAATTTAATGGTTTTAAATTAGCCAAAATAATTGTACCATATGAATGGTGCAATGGTATAATTGATCATTATAATGATAAGATGGGGTAAAGGTAGCCTAAAAATTGGGTAGTGTAATGCCTCATCTTGTAGGAGTGTTAGGGACTATGTTTTATACTTTTTTTTAGACTTGACTTCTTATTAGATTTGGTTTTGAATATAAATGGGTATTTAGCATAATGATCAAGCATCGACACATGAGTATCATGAATTTAATTTTATGAATCAACACATGATTACAACATTATCATTGATCCTTTGATATAATCTCCCTTGAGAGGATTCAAAATGTTAAGGATTAATTAAGTAATTAAATGGAATTAGGGTGGTTTTTTAATCCCACCCCTCTCTCAAAGTTTTATATGAAAAGCCAATCTTTGGGGCTTGATACCTTTTTACCTCCACATCAATGAGAATTCTATTTAAAAGACGCTTATATTCTAAAGTTTTCATTTGGCTTTATAGATGGTCCTTTAAGGTAAAAATTATATCAATTGGACATTAAGACTTAATGATCCATTCTTTGTAACCACTTTATATGTAGGATTTCAATGAAGTGCCACCAGAAAAGTCAAGTTATGAGGGATATATCCATTAGAGACCAATTGAGTGTATCCTTAATTTGTATACCCCATATGATAACAAGGTGGGTACATGTATTGGGGAATGAATTCTCAATCACTTCACCCTATAAACTCACACAAAGGTGATGAATTCCACCCCACATAGTATAAAAGTAATAAAGAAAAGGAGTGTTTGTTTCTGATTCTTAAGACCCCACGAATGGGCAAAAGAAGAGCATACTCCAAACAACCTTTCATGTAAATAAGGATCAAGTAACCTACATGTTTTTTGTCTACCCAATATCCATAAATGGGGAAAGGGGAGACAATAGAAAATATTTTACACAAATAAGCAATAAAATAATGATGCTTTAGGAGAATAATGAAAAATTAAGTGTTTTAGAAACACTAAATTAATGTGTTGGTTCTTTACTTAAGCACTAAATATAAATGTGAATAAAATTTTCTTTGTTTATCAATAATAACCACTCTTTATCTATCAAAACCTTCACATAAAAATATATGAGTTTATAATGTGGTCTTTGGTAAGCAAAACCTATGGAAAACAAGTTAGATTTTCAATATGTTCTCTTCGATGGGCAGCCTACAAGAAAATAAATAAACGCACTTGCACATTCTATTTTATGATAAATATATGAAACATGAAGCTAAAATAACTGAATAATCTAAAAAATCATGAGAAAACATGTGGCATTAAAAAAATCATAAAAAATCAAGCCTTGATGATCTTAATCAAGCCTTAGAAGTTGGGTAGTTCATGGCCTAATGATTTAACCAATTAGCAAAATGATCTCGGCATTGAGTAGATCAAGTCCTCCCTTTATAGATCAATCTCACCATTTGCATATTGATCTCACCATTTTCATTAAAATCACATTTTAATATCATAACATAAGTGAAATCATTGTTTGTAGAGTGAAACCACCATTTATAGAGTGAAACCATTAGTTTGTAGAGCATAATCACTGTTTAGTAGAAAACATAGAAAATAGAGGGAAAACAAACATGATGTCACCTTTTTTGTCATAAAATCATATTTTGATAGAGGTAATCCACCATTTTGGTCAAAAACCACTATTTAGGAGATTGAATCTAACATTAGAGACTATTAGCATGTAAAATAACCTACATGTGGGAAATCAAGGATTAAAAAAATGACCATGATTGAAAAAGTGATTTTTAAGAGAAGAAAATCAAACCCAAAAAGGCATATTTTATCATGGTTGTATTATTATTTCCAAAATATTCATTTTTTTGTAAATGAGAGTTCAATCAGAGTCCCAAGTCAAAATTTATATGCTTTGGAAGGTAGTGAAAAAACACTACCAATGATCTTGTCATTTTGCAGGCCTTTGCAAAGTGATCTCACCATTTTAATAAAAAGCAGGGAAATAATTATAAAAAAATTGAAACTACCATTTTCAAGGCAAAATAATAGTTCTGCAAAATGAAATATATATATTCTTGAAAATATAAAGAAACCACAGAGAATAGGGAATGAGAAACTATTGATTTGTAGGTTGATATCATCATTCATGGGATGAAAAAATTACAAGAAAATTAAACAAATCAAGGCCAAAACTTGGTCTAATTTCATTATAATAATGATTTAGGAGGCCCCAAATGTATTTCTGGGGTGTGAGGTCCCACCAATCATGCCAAATGTAAACCACAATTACAATAAGGGTGAATTTATTTGTTAGATATTCTAAACCAAAAAATCTGAAATACAATGCCTCAAGCATGGTTTCTTCAATAGGGAAATGTCTAGAAAGAGACAAAGATATATAAAATACATAAATATGATTACCTTCATCATGGATGTCACTTCTAACTAGTATACATACATGTTTGTACCCTGATGTAGAACTTGGAGTCTTTATCAATGTTGCAACATGGTCACATGGGCAACATCTCCCCTTGCACTATTCATGATTGATCAAATGAAATAAATAGTTGAAGGATTTAATTTTAAATTGTTACTACAAATATTATCACTTCATTATATTTTCAAAACATAAGAATAATCATAAATATCCCTTGTATTTATAGATTTCTTAAATTGATTCCAGCTATTATATGTGATTCAAGATGTGTGGTTGAGCCTTAGTAAAATTTGGTAGGCAAAATGAAATTAATATTTAGTATTAATTAGGCATGGGTTATAAATTCATATATTTACTTGATATTTTTTAAATTCTTGACAACTTTCAAAATGATGTCATGATTCTTGATATTTATTGATGATGTCATGCTAATGCCATTATTTGTCCACTTTCCATAATTGAAGGACTAATTATATTAATGAACTAGGTAAAATAGGTAATCCTAAAAACTATGGAATTTATAATTAGAATAAGATTAGGTAAATTAGGATAGTTTTATTAACTTAATGGAAAGTGGATTGACTTTTGAAATTTAAATAACCATTTGACATAATTGATCCCAAAACATCTCTTGCACAATCATAATTTGACTAGAGATGAATTAAGTGAAGTTGATGATTGCATTTCACTAATCAAGGATACCCCAATACATTTTTGAAGATTCACACAATATATGTATAAGAATTTGGATGTTTTGGTGATTCAGGTGTTATTTCTTAAAATCATTTTAATTAAAATTTTGACATGAGAGTGGTGAGAATTGAGTGTCTACATTTAGGAGTATGGCCTAGTTTCTTATGATAGTCACAAAAGGCATTTTGGTTAAAACATTTTGGAATAGGTCAATCCTTATCAAAATATTTAATGGGAGTGTGGGATATGAAATTGCATTCCAATTGTGTTTTGAGAACCTTATATGGAGATTTTGGTAGGTTAGTAAACTACCTTCAAGGAGGAGTTGATAAGACAATATATGGAGTAGGCTCTGTAATTGCATGTATGACTACTTGTTTATCATTCTTGGCCTTACCTTATATGGTGGCTTGTATTAACTCATAGTGTTATCATTACATTTGGTTGTGTACTTAATCTTGTTCATTACCAATAGCTTGACTTCTCTATCCTTTACTATATGGAAAAAATATGTAGTCAAACTGTTTGAACATAGTGGATTCATGTAGAGATGGAATTCAAATTTTCTTAAATACATCTTGTAATTATCTATATGTTATAGGATTTGTCATTTTGGATAACATGGTCTTTTATATTAAAATGTATTATATGATAAGCTCATTAGATTTTTTTTTAGAAGGGATATTTGAGCATAGGAAACCTTATTTTTAATGTTGATTGATAAGTGTGCAAGAAACATATAAAATAAGGGATTAAATACATGCACTAATTGGTGTGGTAAATCATATAACCATTGTAATGCATATTCCTTGAGACTTATCAATAATAACTTAGTCAATAGCCTATCATTGGATACATAGTCCAAACATGCTATATGAAATGTTATAAGATGTTTTTAAGGTCAATCTTACCATCATATAGTGTAATATTGGGTGACACAAACCTTCTAGGTAAAGTATATAATGTTATATGTTGTTCCAATGAAGTGTGTAATAAAACGTGAGAACATAGTGCCTAATCAGGTTTTGAATCAGCGCTCTCCAAATGTAACACCTTGGCATGCAAATATTAGATCTCTTGCCTAATAGATTATACATCAAGAGAAGATGAATGCGTGTTAACCAAAGATGGTGTGGTAATTATTGGCATGGTAGTCTATTGTATCCCTTGAGTTTTTCCCATTGTGATAAGTGGTACAAAATTTATATCTAAAGGAGGAGGAATTTGTAAAGATTGAGCTATGTTCACATTCTTGATATCCAACAAATTTCTTAGAATGGTATCATGATCAATTGGTTCCTCACAAAGTCTTTCTCTAAAACTTGTTAGAACTTCCTCTTTGCTGAATTCAATTTATTCCCCATTGGAATGGGTAGTACATTGTGAATTTTATCTTAAACATCTTTGTTATCTTGATCATATTTCTCATGTTCAAAATAAGTATCATTAAATTCCACATATTCAATAGGTGTAGCCATATTCAAAGGAGTTAGTGTACCTTTTTTCTTATCCACATTAAGGCTATGTGAAATCTAAGTATTTTCAATCAGTATGCAACCTAATCTAACACTTCATATTAAAGGAGTAGAAATAAATTTTTTAAATTGTATATAATAAGATATGAAAGATTGAATATTTTCTATTATTATTAAATTTATTAAATATGGAAATGTAACAATATAAAGTAGGGAAAAAATATCAAGAAAGATACAGATCCTAGTAGCATCTATGGGTAGGTTTTGGTAATATTTGAATAATAAATGGGTTCACCAATATGTTTTTATCAAATTTGGGATTTTTATGAAAACCCTAAATGATAAAAATATTATGAAAAATTAGGAGAATAAATATAATAATTATAGCATTTACTAATTTGGAACTATTGTATTCTATAAAATTACTAAAAATATCAGTGTAATGAGAAAACAAAGACTTAGTTGGAAATTTTATCTTTAAGAGGAATCTGAGTCTGATATTTGCTATGTAGAGAGGTTTGGTGACTAGAATCAAGATTTTAGAATTTGATATGGGCCTAGACAATAGTGTTTGGAATAATACACTAGAGGGATGGTGCTCTTGTCTAACCTAGGTAAATTATGTCCACTTGTAATGAGGAAATTAGGGTTTCTAGGTTATTTATAACTTCATCTAAAGGTGTGAAAGATTATGATCACTTGCAGAGACCAATATGTAATTAATTTTCCTTTAAAACCCTAGCTCCTCGACATGTGAAGACCAATTCAAATAAATGGGGAAAAAGAGTCAATTGTTGAATTTGGGTGAGACCTCAACACCCCATGTGTTAAGCATTTCCTATATACCAATACTTTAAAATGGGATAAAACTTCATGTAGTTCTCCCATGCTATAATGGCATGTAACTAACTAGTGAAATATGTTAGATGATAGTGTAATAATGATATGATTAAGTTTCTTATCAATGATTTTTGACCTAAAAAATATATTCAAACTTTATCTCTGGACTACTAGGGTTGTATGCAATCAAAATTGGGAGAAATAAGTACTCTACTCTTAATATGAAAGTGTGATTTTGGTGATTTTTTATTTGGAAGCCTTCTCTATGCAAAATGGTTTAAATTTTTTTATATAATTTTAAAATTTAAAATCCTTTGAATGGGACTCATTAGTGACATGGTTCAACATTATTATTGCTTTGAATTACAAAATTAGTTGCTATTTGGTAAGAAGAGAGGAGAGGGGGAAGGACACTAGAGCAGTGAACTATTATCCCCTAGGACACTCATGTCCAATGGGTAATTTTACCATGATGAGGGTTAGGTAAGGCCTAAAATGTGTCTAAGGTTAATAAGGATAGGGATAAGTTCATTTTGGGGTCATATATCAGCTTATAAGAGTGTGTAATGTGGCCTAAAGTGATTGAAAGGGGCCCTAAGATAATGTAGACACCTAGAATTAGATGTGAAATATTAGGCCACTTTCTTACCAAGGTCTAAATAGGAATAAATATGGTTTTATGCTGGCAAGGTTTGGATGGGTTTCAATGGGTTATGTGTTAAATGGATAAGGATGGGCTTAGATAGATAAGGGTAGTCAAGGATGGTGTGTTATGGTTGAAGATGATTTTAGGATGGATTGGATAGGTGTAGGATGGGAAAGTATGCTTTAGGATAACTTAGAATAAGTAAGGATTGTTTAAGGTAAGCATATGATGGTAAGGGATGGGATTAAAAAATGTTTTAGGATGGGTAAGGATGGAGGGATGATATAAAATTCATAGGATTGAAATGGAATGAGCTTGCCCCCAAGTGTAGGGTACTTATAGACAACTAATTATATTAATTCCAATCCATTCCTATTCATCCATACTCCATATATAATGTATTCATTCCATCCCCTACCATTCACTCTTTGGTGCTAGAATATGGTTCTCCCTTTATTGGTATTCCTTGTAAATACACTTATAAATCCAAAAAAAACCAAAAAAATATAATATATATATATATATATATATATTATATTTTTTTGGTTTTTGTTGGATTTATAAGTGTATTTACAAGGAATACCAATAAAGGGATTAACATTATATAGTTCTCCCTTTATTGGTATTCCTTGTAAATACACTTATAAATCCAACAAAAACCAAAAAATTATTATATATATATATATATATATATATATATACATATATATATATATTATAATTTTTTTAATTTTTTGTTGGATTTATAAGTGTATATACAAGGAATACCAATAAAGGGAGAACCATATTCTAGGAACCAAAGAGTGAGTGGTAGGGGATGGAGTGAATACATTAGATATGGAGTATGGATGAATAGGAATGGATTGGAATTAGTATTATAACTCTATGGAACACATGATGTAAGAACTAAGTGTCTAATCATCGAAATAATATTTCAAGGATACACCAAGATGTTTCTAAGAACATGTCTTAAGATGTTTCCACTTCCTTACCAAGGTATAAATGAGAATAAATATGGTTATATGATAGAAAGGTTTGGATTAAGGTTTTGAAATAAATTTGTGAACTAAATTTAGAAATTAAAATAAATTAAACTAATCCTAATCTAAGCTAAAATTCAAACTATTTTAGAGAAAAAAATATATAAAATAACAATCACAAATTTTACGCTTTGAATACACAAGATTTATCCATTGCTATATACATTCAATTTTCTCTTTAAAGTATGTGGTACTTAATCCTCCAATGTAGATAAATAATAGGTAACATTTTTATGAAAAAGGAATTCTTTGATTTGATTTGATTTGATTTGCTTGTGTGTAGAGATCTGATTTCTTGATTTTGATCTTTAGATTTTGTGATGTGAAAGGATGCTTTAAAATAGAGATTTGTAATATTATTTATAGATGACTGGATAAGAATCCAATGGTGGAGGATCATTTGGAATTTTTCATATTCCAAATGATCAACAATGGCTAATGAGTCCTCACTCTTGAGGATGGAGACCATTTCAAAATGGTTAAGAAAGAGTGGGGTTGGTTAGCTAACTCAACAAGACTATGTCAATTTCTTGATAACTCAAGGGATGAGTCATAAGAGGTGGAGAATTTTGTGGATTTGGTTGCGATGAGGAAGAAAAAGGTGGGATATGCTTTGATGAGGTGGAAATTTTAAATTTTATTATAAAAAATAAGGATTTAAGGGTGCATAATTGACTTATTCAATATATTGAATTATTCAATTATTTAATTTTGGGAGGAAACGTGATTTATTAGTTTAAGAAGAATTATTAAATAGATTAGTTGAATTTAAACACTAAATAAACTTTAGGTGTATACATTTTATCCCATTTTAAATAGTGTTTCAAAGTAATACTATTTTGAAGAATAGTAGAAGAAGTAGAGAGTTGATGATAGAAAAGGAAAAAATTGACCCAAAATGAATGAAAATGAGTGTGATGATGCCCCCTTGAGGATTTTTGTGAGAACATGGATAAACACTCAAAATTGATGAAAGAGGAAATGATTAAAATGATGTAGATGAATGATAAATCAATATATGGCCAAATTGATGTCAAATTTACAAGATGTTGGTGATGTAAAAATGTTGCCCCTAGTTAACAAAAACTCAGAGTATGGATTTGAAAAATAATAGTTTAACCATTCAAAGATTACACACTTATTATTGTTTCTAATGATTCAAGGGTCAATTGAGTGGTTGTGGAAATTATATATCCCAACAACAATAAACTTTGGATCTATAAATAGAAAAATGATATTGAATTTGCAAATGATTGTGTTGATTTTACGCTAAGATATTATTTTAAGATGTTGAATATAAATTCAGAATGAATTGATTTAATGTTTCTATAAATTTGAAAAACTAGACGAAGAACAAGTATTATGGAGAGATGGAAATGAGAAAATTGTCATCAATAATATAGATACTTTTCTTAATATTAATGTTTGCAAAATTATAGAGGGTGCATGTAAAACTATTTACCCCTAGCTGTTAAATGCTAGATAAGATATTGGAAAAAGTATATTTCCCATTTTATAGATTGCATGCTTGGATTGTGATTAGGCTCAGGGGTCTGATGATCAGATGTGGGAATGATATATCCCAATGATGGTAAGCCACAAGCTAGAAAATGAAAAATATATATTATCTAGTTTGTGATAAATATTTACAAAACTATTATTTGCAAGCATTGATAAGGAGATATAACACTTTGATTAAATGATGGTATAAGATATCGATGAAATGGTTTAGATGGATTATGGTGGATGAACTGACCCTAAATACCCCATGTCTCTAAGCATTACCTACATAATACACCGTAGACAAAGTCTGAGTGGGGATATCAGGCTAGATGTAGTTCTCCTAATATGGGAAGAGAAGTGATGATGTAATGGATTATTTTCCTATGGATTCTATTAACATACTTAAATTAGTGATTACACATTATGATTGAATGATAGAGAAAGGATGGAAATTGTGATTTTGTCAGTCCCAATCGATAAGTGTGGGATATTTAATGAAAACATTAGGAAATAATTATGGATGATTGATATGCATTAATAAGGAAATGAAATGACTACATGGATTAATGATGATGGATTAAATTATTTGACAACATGTAGGAGATAAGGATGGATATAAAAGAGAGATGACACATAGATGCTTCATATGAAAATATGAGATGGTTTGATATATTTTTGTGTTTATTTCCTTCTTGTATTGTATTTCCAATAATAATTCCAACTGAATAAGAGTTGAGCAAACTAAGTTTTGATATTGTGCATAACAATATGCACCAATGGTATAGAAAAACCATGATGGATATCATGAAATATGGATAAATAATAATAGATTCATAAGGAAGAAACTTAGTGCATCATGATATGGAAGATCATAATAACACCATTATTAATCCATATAGTGATATAGACACAAGAAAAACAATAAAGATGAGATAAAAAGATATCTTTACAACAATGAAAATGATATAAGTAAAATAAACACAAAAGTAAAAAAACACTACAGAAGCAAGTAAACACCCATGATGTAAAATCAAGTAACTAACTACACATATAGGTAAACACTTGACTAAAACAAGTAAACAAATGACTTTTTTATATGTCTTTGGCTAGAGGAGAAGCCTTTGGCATATGCAATTTTTGATAATGTTAAACTGTCTGATGAGTAATCTATATAAGGGATGACTAGGGTATGTAACTAAGGAAAAGGGATTTTTTTTGTATTGTTGCTTGGATTTATAGGTGTATATACAAAGAACACCAACAAAGGGAAAAACATATTCTAACACTGAAGAGTGAGTGGTAGGTGAATGAAGGAATACATTATAAATGGAGTATAGATGAATAAGAATGGATTAGAATTAAGATGATAACTCTAGGTAACACATGATGTAAGAACCAAGTGTTTAGTTGTCAAAAATATCATTACAAGGATACACCAAGATGTTTATAAGAACATGTCTCAAGATGTTTCCACTACCTTGCCAAGGTCTAAATGGGAATAAATATGGTTTTATGCTAGCAAGGTTTGGATAGGTTTTAATGGGTTAGGTGTTAAATGGATAAGGATGGGCTTGGATAGATAAGGGTAGTCAAGGATTGTGTATTATTGTTGAGGATGAGTTTAGGATGGATTGGATATGCATAAGATGGGTAAGTATGCTTTAGGATAACTTAGGATAAGTAAGGATGGTTTAAGGTAAGCATATGATGGTAAAGGATGGGATTAAAAGTGTTGTAGGATGGGTAAGGATGGAGGGATGATTTAAAATTCATAATATTGGATTGGAATGATCTCCCCCACCCCCCCAAAGTGTAGGGTAATTATAGATAATTAATTATTTTACACATGATGCCAAAAATCGGTTTCCATCATGGTACTTGCCTAAGGTGCCATATAAATGGTTTTCATTTTTGAATGAATTTATTTCTCTTTCTCTTTCTATTTTTTTTAATTTAATATTTTTTTTGTTAATTTAATTAATTTAATAATGTTTTTTCAATCCAACTAACTTTGATCCAAATTCACACTTGAATCAAATCAACCATCAAGATAATCAAAATCTAAGTTTTAATATGTATTCAGGCTCAAGCCTTAATCAATTAAGTCAAAACATGGATAATTATTCAAACTCCCCAAACAACCAATTCAATCCACATCATAACCAATCCATATCTTATTCATGTTCACCTATGGAACAATATCATAAATTCAATTTAGGGATAGAGTAAAATCAATTTCCTAGATATTGAATGGTTCTTCAAATCTTACTTCATCCACCTTTAATATGCCACCTAACACAAATCAAACTATGTAAATAGATCCATATGGTTCTAAGAAAAATGCCACCATGAGTGAAACTTTTGATTCACCTTCACCACCACTTTTAAATCTATATTTGAACCAAAATCCATTCACAAATCAAACCCAAATTTAGTCAAATCCAAATATCTTCCAACAAAATAAACCTTTCAGCTCCTACATCCATTAAAATCAACCTTTCCAAATTCATAAAAATCAACCATTGGGTTATACATCCAAACCATTCCCAAACATAAACCAAACTACATCAAATTCACATTTGTTCATAAACCCCATATATTCAAGTCCATAAACCTTCATAAATTTGAATACTTTCACCTTCAACACAGATCCAATAAATCCATCCTTCCAAGATCAAGCTACCTCTCCAACCCACTTCATTACTAGGGAATTCCAAAACATTCCACATCAATATCATCCTATCACTAATGACCCTATTTTCCAAAATCAATCAAGTCTCCCATCCACTATTTATAATCTTAATTCCAACATCCCTCATTACACTAACAAAGGAAATCCATTTATAGCACCATAGAATGCACCTAATCTATTTAATAATTATTCTTAAACTAATAAATCCCATTTCTTCCCAAATTAAAATAATTGAATAAGTCAATTATGCACCCTTGAATATTTATTTTTAATAATAAATTTTAGAATTTATACCTCATCAAAGCATCTCCCACATTTTTATCCCTCATCCCAACCAAATCCATAAAAGTCTCAACCTCTTATGACTCATAACCTAAGTTGTCAATCAAATTGGCTTAGTCTTACAGAGTCAGCTAACCAACCCCATGATTCTCTCAACCATTTTGAAATGGTCTTCATCCTTATGGGTGAGGACTCATTAACCAACATTGATCATTTGGATCATTGAAAAATTCCAAATGATCCTCCACCATTGGATCTTTCTCCAAATATCTATAAATAAACTTGCAAATATCCATTTTCAAGCATCATAATGACATCAAAGAAGCACAAAATTGAGAGATCACAATCACAATCAAGAAATTAGATATATACACACAAGAAAATCAAATTGAATCAAATCAAATTGAATCAAATCAAATCAAAGACTTCCTTATGAATCAAAATGCCACCTATTCTTTCTATGCATTGTAGGAATGAGCGCCATATTCTTGAAAGAGAAAATTGAATGTATATCACAATGGAGAAATTTTGTGCATTCAAATCATAAAGTTTATGATTATTGTTTTCTTTTTTTGTTGGTCTAACATAGTTTGAATTTTATCTTAGATTAGGATTATTTTAATTTATTTGCAAGTCTAAATTTATTTCATACATTTTTAACACATCTGATGGGACCTCTCCCACATATTTTTAATCTTTTTATCATCATATTTACACTTAGATAACATTTTTCTTTTGATATTTTGTTGTTTATGTTTGCATTTTGCATTTAATCATGATTCTTGTAATGCTAGTATGAGCTACAAGTTGTTATCAATTATTTTTTATTTAGCTATGTGTGTTTCTATGCATAATAGTGAATTCAAGAGTTTTAATAGCAAAATTGTAGACCATAATAGTGAAATTATCCTATTTTCCTAAATTTTTCTATATTTTCTATTCTTTTTGTAAGTTAATAGTGTTTTTTGTCTAGAAATAATGATTTTATCACTGTCTACAATGTTTTTTCCAAAAATAGAAAAATCACTCTTTCATATAGCAAATTCATCATTTTCTACTGTGAAATCATGTTTTTATGTAGCAAAATCATGTTTGTCTGTGGCGAAATAATTTTTTTTGAAGTGAAATCATCTCTTTCTGTAGTGAATTCATTTCTTTCTAAAGTAAATTTATCACTATTAGCAGTGAAATTGTTGCTCTTGGTAGAGAAATTGTCTTATAACCATGGGTCATTTTATTTTCTATTTTTTGCTTTCTATGTTTTCCCACAGTATTTTTATTTCAATTTTGCTTTTCTAACTTGACTGTGTAATGACATTTTCATAAGAGAGAGGTGTTTTTCACTTATTTTTCATGATTTTCCACTTGTTTTATTGTAGGTTATGTCATTTTTAGCCTAAGCAAACATTATAATAACTTATTTATATAGTTCTTGCTAAAGAGGATCAGCAAAAATAATTAATAAAATCCAATTTTTCTATTGCTAATTTTTTTTTTCAAAATTCTTAGTAATTACATCACTTTTATTTCAATCTTTTTGTTTATGATTGTGAAATTCATGTATGCTCTTTCCTTGGCATTATATTGGTAATGATACCTAAAAATTAAAAACATTTTCACCATTATCTATGTTATCTAAGTAAGATATACATATGATCTTTCCTTGATGTTACATTAGTGATGAAACATAGAAATAAAAAATGAGTATCTACTTTTTTAGGGGCTCTATTGACCATGGATTTCACCACCATATAGTAGGTCAAACTCCATTTTTTGGTGGGGTATATAAATTGATATCTAACTATTTTAATTGCCTAAGTAGTCATGTGTTTTAAGCACATCATGATGTGAGGGGATTTCATGCTCCAATACTTAGTGTTTTAAAAACTGACTCAAAATCTGATATCACCAATTGTTAACACACTAAGACCCCTACAATTGTGTTGGGAACTTTGGGATAAGAACTAATAGTGTTCATTTGTTTTATCAATTTATTCCATATTTTTCCTCTAGATAAGCTTGTTTAAACCTTAAGCCTAGGATACCTCTTTTTGTTGTTAGACTTTGGCACATCAGTTAGTGGTTGGTGTCAAGAAACAACTTTCCACACACCCTTGAAACTAGACTTAGTGGGCCATGGAAATGATAGGATCCTCCATGGTTAGTGCCTTGAAATATTAGGCTGGTGATGAGAACATAGATGAGTAAGTGACAATGGAAGGCCCAATATTTTTTCACAACCCATGATCCTAGTTTTCACCCTTTATATGCAATTGGTTATTTAAAATAGATTTTTTTTATTTTTTAGAATGTATCTTATTTGTAAAGTCATTTAATTAAACTTTTAGTCATTTTAAGTTATTTTTCAATATTGTCACCCATTTTAAGAAACATGGCATCTTGGAACCATAACACAACCATTCCATCTTGGATCATGATTCAAATAATTCATATTATAATCTAGAGTTCACTCCAATTAAATTTGATTCAAATTCCCACTTGAATCAAATCAACCATCAAGATAATCAAAATCTGAGTTTGAATATGTATTCAAACTCAAGTCTCAATCAATTAAGTCAAAGCATGGATAATTATTCAAACTCCCCCAACAACCAATTCAATCTGCATCATATCTAGTCCATTTCCTATTCATGTTCACCTATGAAATAATATTAAAACTTTAATTTAGGGATAGATTCAAATCAATTTCCTAGATATAATAATCAAAATTCTCTAAATTTTTCTTCTAATCCTACTTCATCCAGAGATCGTATCCCATGTAACATAAATCAAACTATGTACATAGATCCATATAGTTCTTGCTTCATTGAATTTATTGATTATAATTGGAAATAGAGAAAAGAATAAAATAAGTACAGGTATGGTTTAAGAACCTGTTTGATTGTGTATGCATTGAAATCCAAAGATTGTGAAGAGATCCTCTTTGGCTTGGGAGGATGACCTAAAGATAAGAAAGCACTAAAGCAAACTTATTTGCTAGCTAGATAGTTGAGTGGATTACCTAATGATATCTAGATCTCAAAAGTGAGAGCTTCCTTAGGGGTTTTCAATCCACATGTTTTAAATAATTAAGCTTATAAATAGAAAAAAAGGTACTTGCATCAATGAATCAAAAGGTACTAAAATTGAAAAGAAGAGTGCTTTCTAGGAAGTATGCTAGAAATGATTGAATTAGTGATAAAATAATTAATACTAATGCTAGAGAGTTGGGGTATGCTTCAAAAAATCCAAAATGGGTTTGTGAATAGGAAAGAACATAAAAAATTAGATTTGAGTGGGTGTAGGTGGGTGAAATTAGCTTTCTAGTTTTTGGTGTCATAGTGACCATCGACTAATGGGCTGAATATCAGCGGTTAAGGTGACCATCAATGGTTAAGGTGACGGTTGATGTTTGAGTAGACCATTGGTGGTTAAATAAAACATTTATGGTTACTATGTGAGGGTCTAGGTTGGTAATTTTGGTTAATTGATGAGATCTAAAATATGGATTCTAAGAGATGGGTAAGACCTAAGTTGATTACAAAATAGAAATAAAGTAGATGAATACTGATAAATAAGTACTTATCTTACCAAAATTCAATTGGGTGGATGATTGAGGTAATTGATCTATTAGTATAATCTAGTTTAATTCTAATAGAGTAATAGTACTTGAAGGCTTGTTGGAGAGGTAGTGGTAAGTTGACTCTCTAATATGATTGATGGATTGTTGGATTGTTAATGGCAATTGACTTACAAGAAATTAACCCTTAGATGTCCAAATTTCTTGTTAACAATTATAAATTCATAGATTATTTCCATTCCATTTCATCTTCAAGCTCCTCTTTTTTATAGGCACAAATAATAGGTGGAAGTAAAGGTTCAACTGGGATGTCTGATTATAAATTATTCATGCAAAATCTTGCAACAAGATTTAGACAAGTTATAATTAGAAAAGCAAAGTGGGTAGTTAACATGATCTTGGTTTAGGAGGTACACCTTAACCATCGATAGTCAGGGTGACCATTGATGGTCAGCCTGACCATTTACAATTGAGTACTAAAGGGTAAAAAAGGGCTAAAAGTCTCGATTGAGCTAGTTAAGTTAAAATGATTGTGGATGAGTTTAGTTAGGGTTTAGAGGGTTAGATTGGTCTTAAGAATATCCCAAGGTGATCAAGGGATAATTTGAAATTCATAATTATGGTGTACATATTTCTAATGTATATATTTTGGTCTTTTTTTGAGTAGTTTAGAATCAACTAGCTATAAAACAAAAATTGATATTGGTCAAAGGTCTACTAGTTGCCCTCGGTATAGGAGGAGATGTTGAAAGATCCCAAACTAAATTTGGATGTAACTTCCTTTCAAAACTGATTTCAACTACTTGCAGGCATTCAGTCAAATGGAACTACCATATCCAATGATAAAACAATACAATGATATAAATTTGAATGCAATTGCAAATACAGTATAGATATCATAAAATAATACAAATATGGTCTTAAAATCTATAAAATTACAAATAAAACCTAGATCTATGTAGCTCGAGCTATAGTGTCCAAAAAACATAGTCACCGATGTCGGTTATTCTACCGACATCGATCGATAAATGTCATCGTCGTTTGCCTATGTCTGATCTCTACCTACCTATGACTATCTACCTACTAATGTTGGTCACTGATCGGCTGATGTCGGTCTACCTGCCGATGTCGGTCACTGATCTACCGATGTTGGCCTCTGTAATACCCTACGGCCTGCACTATGAACTGTGCCCTTCTTCACTTTTTTGAATCCACTGGTACAGCCTGGTATCGATCTGTGTAGATTTTGTATAGCACCCAATCTAAAGATATATATATATATATATATATATCTTAAATCAAATCTAATGAATAAATACCTAGAAACCTCTGCATATGCTGAACACCTGATATACCCAGTGAATGACCTCTGAAGCCCTAGATCTGATCAATAAGCACAATCTAAATTCTGTCATGAATCCACCCATGAAAAGTGCTGGGTTTTTGTCCAACTCTTCTCCAATCTGTTGAAGGTTTGCATCCTTAGATATTTTAGCTGAATCACAGATTCAAGCTTCACAATACTCAAAATATTTTTAGCAACAAAAAGATATTCCAAATGCTTTGCCCTCAACTTATTTTAAAGGCTCCCAAGAAACTTCTAGAATAAGTCAACTTTATTTAATATGTTATTTTATTTATTTCCATAATAATTAAATTAATTAATTAAAGTTATCCTTTTGAAGAAATCTTAATTTTTGGACAACTTAAATTAATTAAACCATTTTAACAAAAATTTGGGGACATTACAATCCTCCCTTCCTGGAGATTGCTTGTCGTCAAGCAATTCACACCTAATACCCAACACCAACTTCCAGGATCCCATATCATTCTCAAAAATCTACAAACTCTACTATCTCAAACACTATGCTACAAAATATCTGTGAATACATTATCCTTATTTCTCCTAGAGAGTAGTGTGATAATCCTCAATATGTCATTAACAAACTCACCATCACATACCTTAAAATTAGAAAAAGGCCGTTGAGCTACTCTGATTATCAAACTCTCCCAATCCCCATAAGGATGCTGACTCATAATTGGAAAGAAAAATGCCCTGCAACAAATAGAATTATTTACCTCATCACCTATAAGATGAGACTCCATCCTACGAGATGACACCTCCTTAGGTCCTTCATCTAGCGCTGCCCTCAAGATAATCTTCTTTCCCCCAAAAAGGAATTCTAACTGCATACGATGGTGATCAGTAATGTAACTCCCAATACCCTGTAACCACTGCATGCCCAAGACCACATCATAATCCTCTAAAGGAAACACATAAAAATCATTGATTAGAGTGTAATCCCCCATTTGAATACTAAGTTGTGAAATCCATTTGGTACAACCCAAAACTGCACCATCTGCCACCTTTACTCCAAAACCACCAAACTTCTCATACCGTAGTCCACGCCTTCCCACTAACTTCTGGTCAATGAAGTTATGTGTAGCACTTGTATCTACCAAGCTCACGACCCACTTGCCCTTAAGTGTACCTTTTAATTAAAAGGCATGAAAGTTAGGATAACTAGAGAGGGTAGCCATAATTACTTTTGCTGATGCCAAAGGCTCCATGGTGTCTAACTCCAACTGTGTCTGAACCTGCTCAACATTATCCTCAATATCAGTATCAAGAACCTCCTCATCTCCACACTCAAAAGTTACCTCAATCAAATGAACCTTTCCCTTACCCATGCAATGGTGTCCTGGTTCCCATGGATCTTTCTAGGAAAAACATAACTTTTTCCTCCTCAAGTCATTCCTAGTCTCCTGATTCATCCAAGGATTTATAGAGGATGACCCTTCTTTATTTTGTGGTGTGTTGGCCTTCTATATAGGTCGAGAGTCTATGGCTATTTTCTTGTCACCCTGATAAGAAGTGGGAACAATATCCAGTCTCAATGTCACATCAATGGCATCCTTAAGAGTGGCTGGTTGGAAAGCACATACCAGTCCCTTAAGTCTATCCTGTAATCCCTCAATAAATAACATCACACTCCGTCTCTGAGGCATATCAGGTACCATAACCACAATACACTGAAACTCATTAATATAAGCTTCTGCATGACCATTCTGTCTAAGATGAGCCAACTCCCTGTAGTAAAGTTTTGTATCCTTACGGTCAAACCGTGCAATGAGTCACTCAGTGAACTCAGCATAGGAGTGAACTAAAGTGTGATCCTGGGTGACCAATCCATGGTGCCACCAATCATATGAAATCCCCTCTAAATGCAACACCACAAACTGAATGGCCTCACGTTCAGGCATGGGCCTCAAAGAAAGATATATGTCCAGCTTGTGGACCCAAGCTCTTACACTAGTGTCTCCAAAGCCATTATATGGAGCCAATGTAATCTTCCTCATAGCTCTATTGAGGTCATGATTATGCTGCTATTGTTGTGGTCTATTCCCATGATCTCCCTTAAATCTAGCTATGTCTCTACACTGCGCACAATACTGGGGAAAAGGAAAAACCTCCCTAACCTCTGGGGGTAAAGCTCTCCACTCTGTTGTGGCTACCAAAATGGACTCCTAGAGTGTAATCTCTAGTGGCTCCACCTGTCTTGTTTGTTCATGATATATAAACTGAGGCAATAATGGTCTATTTGGAGTAGGTGTATGATGATGATTTTGCCTAGAGGAATGATGGGAACTCCCCACTAAAAAATGGGAATGGTGACTATGCTGACTGGATTGATGGGTATGATGACTACCTGTCACTGACACTGATCTATTCCTCTTACCTCTGTGTCTATCCACCTCTAAACAGTCCATGGTATCTTGTAATCAGTCTAAAGCCTGAATAATCTTGGGCTGAGTAGTGACAAGGGTCCTCATCATCTCTCTTTCTACCTCATCCTGATTTCTATGGGCATTCCCCTATTCTTTGGGCATGATAGGTTCCTGTCCTAAACCCAACTCTTGCTCGTACTGAGCTCTACTACATGTAAAGTATCTATGGGTTATATCAAATCTTCCCAGATGCATAGAAATAAAATATATTTACCCCTATAGGTTGGCAAGATGCATGGCTCTGATACCACTGAAAGATCCCAAACTAAATTTGGATACAAATTCCTTTCAAAATTGATTTCAACTACTTGCAGGCATTTAGTCAAATGGAACTACCATATCCAATGATAAAACAATACAATGATATAAATCTAAATGCAATTGCAAATACAGTCTAGATATCATAAAATAATACAAATATGATCTTGAAATCTAGAAAATTACAAATAAAACCTAGATCTGTGTGGCTCAGGCTGCAGTGTCTAAAAAACATAGTCACCGATGTCAGTTATTCTGCCGACATCGGTCGATAACTACCATCGTCGATTGCCTGTGTCTAATCTTTGCCTGCCTATGACTGTCTGCCTGCCGATGTCGATCACTGATCAACCGATGTCAGTCTACCTACCAATGTCAGTCATTGATCTGTCGATGTCGGCATCTATAATACCCTACGGCCTACACTACAAACTGTGCCCTTCTTCACTTTTTTGAATCCAATGGTACGGCTTGGTACCAATCTGTGCAGATTCCATACAGCACCTGATCTAAAGATATATATATATATATATATATATCTTAAATCAAATCTAATGAATAAATACCTGGAAACCTTTGCATATGTTGAACACCTGATATACCCAGTGAATGACCTCTGAAGCCCCAGATCTGATCAATAAGCACAATCTAAATTTTGTCATGAATCCACCCCTAAAAAGCGCTGGGTTTTCATCCAACTCTTCTCCAATCTACTGAAGGTTTGTGTCCTCAGAGATTTTAGCTAAATCACAGATTTAAGCTTCACAATACTCAAAATATTTTTAGCAACAAAAAGATATTACAAATGCTTTACCCTCAACTTATTTTAAAGGCTCCCAGGAAACTTCTAGAAAAATTCAACTTTATTTAATATGTTATTTTATTTATTTCCATAATAATGAAATTAATTAATTAAAGTTATCCTTTTGAAGAAATCTTAATTTTTGGACAACTTAAATTAATTAAACCATTTTAACAAAAATTTGGGGACATTACAGATGTTCCCCACCAAACTAGGAGGTGATGAGGTAAAGTAGAATCATGTGTGGGTTTGATGTGGTTGGTGAAGGTGATGATAAATTTGGATGACTAGTTGGGCACTAAGGTGTAAATTGGTATTCAAAGGGTGATAATAATTATAATAGCCAAGATTATGTAAACACAAGGTTCCCATGGTTGATATCAATAAAGGTTGGTGTTAGGAATACAAGTGACTAGTGTATTGTGTGATACTAGATAGGCATGGTAGCTGAGTATACCTATTAGCCTCCTAAACAATGTCAATGTTTTTGTGGGTATCTGAGGTAGGAAGTGCTCCCATGAAAAACACAAATAGGTCAAATGTCATGGGTATCTGAGGTAGGAAGTGTTCCTAAAAAGACACAAGTGGGTTAGGTAAGTGTGAGGTGGCATAAGTTTAAAAGGTGTTCAACATAATAATGTTGGAATTGTGGACAAAGGACTAGGCAAAATGTGTCACAAAATACACATGAGTTGGGTTGAAATGGACCAACGGTGAGGTGATGAGGATGTTATGGTGGGTGAAGAAGGTAGTCACCATGGGTGGGTAAAACTAGGTTGGTTTTTTCTAAAAAGGGCGGTTTTTAATGTTAATGCAATAAATTAAACATCTCGACCATCAATGGTCAAGGTGCTTAAGGGCAACCATCGATGGTCACCTTGACCATCAATAGTCAGGGAACAAACCCTCAAAATTTGTGAGGTAAAAAGTGAAAAGTGAATCACATTTATTCACTTTGCTTTCCTTATTTTGAATTTATGTGTTAGTTTCTTAATTTTTTTAGAATTTTTTTGTAAGAGAGTGGACCAAGCATTTAGCTAAGTTAGCGGTTAGTAATTGGTTGGAGGTATGAGCTTGAGGTGGTTTCCTAGGACCGAGATGCAAGGTGGATGAGGGCATTGCCAAGAAGTAGGATGTGGTCTCTATCTATGATAAAGGTTGAGGAATGAGGTAGGTAGTGTCTTGAATTTTGTATAAATAGAATAGTTTGACTTACGTTATTATATATGTGTTATTTATGTTCATGTTCATGGTGTAAGATTTGATGTTGATGGTTATTGATTATGATGTGATGTTTATATGTGATAATAGATTATGCTTATGTTATGAATGTTTAGCTTAGGCATGAGATGGTTTGTATTTATGGTTATGCTTATTACATGCAAAATCTTAATTAGTATTTTAGATTTCATTATGTATAGACATGTTAACATTGATTTTATTGCTTATGGATGTGATTATCATGCATGGTACTATAATTCAGATGGCTACAATTATGCTTATGGTTCTTTGTTGTTAATGTTTATGATAGAATGCATGAGATAGTTTAATTAAAAACACTAGATGGGAGCATATAGAATAAAATCAAGAGGTGAATGTCATAATGGAAATATCAAGTAGTCATGATAAGTTACACATAGAACATGGTGTTTCTTTGTTGACAAGGACTAAAATAAAACTAAAGTTGGATTGATTTAATGAATATAAAAACTTCAAATGCTTCACATTAGCATTATTCACTTGGGTTAAAAGGTGTCTTGGCCACATAATGTGAAGTAAGCTAAAAAAATCCCTTTTTTATAGGGCAGATGGATGAAAAATAGAACCTTCTTGTGAGACTAGCATGCCCCTTTTATAGGTGTCCAAAGAGTCATTATAAACAAATCTATGCCAAGCTATGTAGACTGATTGATGCGGGAAGTCTACTTGTGAAATGCAAGTATGAATTCCACTTTATTATGTTGTTTGAGGGCTAATTGGATCTTTCAAAATTAGTTTTCTTTTGATGTGAGTTAGATAATGAGTCTTGTGTTGATTTTTGTATATGAGAAGCTAATCAATATGGGAAGCTTCCATGAAATTGTTATGCTTTTGACAAATTCTCACTCAACCATCCTTTGAGGGAGTGGTCTATGTTTATGTGTTATGTTTAATGATTTTGATAGTTGTCCTTCAAGGGGTAAATCCACATTACATTATGGAAATTTCAAAGAGATTTTCAACAACTATCCTTCAAGGAAGCAGTCTGTGAATGCTAAGAATGACCCATGATTGCTTGATAGAAAGTTTGGTTATTTTACTTTGATTTTCTAGACACATACTTATTTAAGCCATCTTAGTGGTTCAACTTTATGAAGGCCAAACTAAAATCACAAGAATTTTGATTAGGTGTGAAGAGGTCTAGGTGACAACAATCATGGGAATCTATCCTTTAAAGGTGTGGAAAGTACCATGAGAACCATACCATGGGTAGAGTCATGATATCCATTGTTGAATATAATGATATGCCAGTGAAAACTAATCACATTAATGAGTTTTAATTGACTTCCCCTAGAATAGGGAGATGGAATGTAGGTGGATAGCAAGGGATGAGATTAAGTTAGATAAAAGGTGAACTTGATCCTTCTTAACAAAAGAATGGACGTAAATGTGAAGTATTAAGGGGCTCAGGCTTTGGGTGGCCTTCAAGAGAAGATAACTGATAAGCTCCTGATCCATACTTATAGGTTATGATATAAGGTCCAATCCAATTGAAAGAAAACTTACCTTGCATGCTTTTCTCCATATTGATGACATGATTTTACTTTAGAATGAGGTCTTCGATATTGAATTATTACACTTTAAAGTGTTTTTTATAAACACACTTAATAAATTATTGGTAGACATGGATATGGGTAAGGGTTTTTAGATGACACTCATCAAGTAGCTCATGTTGGGCTAAATAGTGTTGATGATAATCATGCTCTAAACAAGCTCCTATAAATATATGCAAAGAGAGGGTATTTGGACTTCAAGAGGTAAGACATCCTTTGCTCCAAATACAAGATAAAATGGGGTATCACCCATAGGGGTTTGAATGCTAGTAAAATATGCCCATAAGGTGAAGGGCATTTGAAAATGCCAATCTTGACTAGATGCACTGACCATTTTAGTTAGCATGTTATTAAGAGTTTTGTTAAAGGCTTATGCCTATCTATTAGCTTGAGGGTGATAGGGTGAGAAGAAACTTAACTTAATTATGAATTTATCACATAGACCCTAGATGTGCTTGTTCTTAAAGGATTTACCTTTGTTAGTGATAATTTTATGAAGAATGCCAAATTAGTAGATGATATGATGGTTGATATAGTCAATAATCTTCTCAACTTTGGTTGAGACTAGAGGAATAGCCTCTACCCACTTGGTGAAATACTTAGTTATGGTGATTATAGAATGGTGTCATTATGAGGAATGGTGGTTAATTTCACCAATAAGGTTTAGATCCCACTATGAAAAAGGCCAAAAATTGGTAGAAACATGAAGGTTATGAATAGGTGCATGATGCAAATTAGCATGTTGTTGGCACTTAACACACTTTTTCACATAGTCACAATAGTCTTGATTAAGGGTAGGTCAATAATATCCATGATAGATGATTCACTTCACTACATCGAGGCCAATAAAGTAGCCCCCATAGATGCCATGCATTTCCTTGATAGCATCAGAGGCTTCATGACTACATAGAAGAGGTCATAAAAGCCACGTTTATAAATAATTCCTCCCATAATGGTATAGCAAGAGGTACTTTGAATAAATGCTCTTCAAGCATTCTTAGAGAGGCTAGAAGGAATTATGTCAAGGTTAAGATAGTCAAAGGTTTGTTGATACCAAAGGTAAAGTTGGGTCTCCTCCACTTTGAAAATGGTGGGAGAATCTAGTTTGACATAGGATGGTTGGGAAAGTCTATGGATAATGGCAAACAACTTAGAGTTAGAGGGTGTGGATGATATTTGGGAGGTAAGGCATGCCATTGTGTCAGTGAACTTGTTGGTAGATCATGGGGTTGACTAGTTGAGGTATTGCTCAAATGTTGTTAAGATTTCATCAACTAGTTAATTTTACTATTATAAGACATCCTTTTTATACAAGTAAGATCCATTTATTTGATTGACAACAAGTCATGAGTCACCAAATATATTGATTATTTTAACTTCTAGGGTTAAAGCGATATGAAGCCCTATTAATAGGGCTTCATACTTAACAATATTATTAGTACATTAAAAATAAAGTTTAAAGGATAAAGGTAGAGGTTCACCATCAAAGGGGATAAGGATGATACTAGATCTCTGACCACGCTAACACTTGGATTTGTCAAAGAATATGGAGACCTGATAGGTAAAATCTACTTGAGAGAGGGTTTTGATAAAATCATCAAGGAACTCAAGAAGAGGTTATTTGTCTACTAATGGTTACTCTTCCAATTTGTCAACAATGATTTACCATAATTGACTTCTATTGGGGGAACTCAAGGTCAAAATCTGCTAAAAGCACGAGCCACTTAGCCATACACTACTTTTGATATGGCTTTGAGTGCAGGTACTTGAGTGGGTTGGTGTTGTTTATGACATAGGTTTTGTGGTTAAGAAGGTAGTGGTGAAGATTGGTGGCCACAAAGATTAATGCTAAGCAGAGCTTCTCAGTATGGCTATATTGAGTCTCGTATTCTATGAGTGTGTGATTAATGTAGTATATGGCTTGCTCTCTGTGTTTTTCATCTTGATGAGCAGTATTACCCATAGGGAATGATTAGTGGTAGAGATATATAGGTATAAAGGTTGGTCATCTTTGGGAGGGGTGAGGATAGGTGGAAAAAAGAGTTACTCTTTGATTGAATCAAAAGCCTTTTGATAGTCACTATTACACTTAAAATATACATCCTTCTTCAGAAGGTGGTGGAAGGGTTGGCATCCATTCAAAAGCTAGGAAATAAAATGATAAATGGACTAAAGCTTCCATTACAAGATTCAAAGTTTTTTAAGGTTGACCAGGAAGAATTATGTCAAGGATGGATTTGATTTTGGTGGGATCAACTTTGATTCTATGAAGGGAGATAATAAAGCCAAGAAGCTTTCTTGATAAGACCCTAAAAATTCACTTCTTGGGGTTAAGATGGACATGATAATGGATAATTCACTCGAAGATGATCTTAAGAATGGCCAACTGATCCTTTCAGAGTTTTTATTTTTCAAGAAGGTCATCCACATAGTCATCAATAATCTTATAGATAAGGTCATGTTAGATATAAGTCATGGCACATTGGTAGGTTGTACTAGCATTACTCAATCCAAAAGGTGTGTCTCTATAGGAAAAGGTTCCCCAAGGGGTGGTAAAGGTATTTTTATGCTGATTTTTAGGGGTAATGAAGATCCAATTGTAACCCAAGAATCTATCCATGAGAGATAACATGTCATGTCTAGATGTAAGATCAATAAGCTAGTTAATGCTAGGTATAAAGAAGTAATCTTTGGGATAGGTGAGGTTGAGGTCATAAAAGTCCACATAAGTATGTAGTCCCCCTATGGCTGTGGTGATAGGTACAACATTTGAGACCCATTAAGGGTAGTCAATGGGTTAAATAAAGTTAACAGATAAGATATGTTGAATCTCTTCTTTGAAAAGAAGGGTTATGCAAAGATGCATGCATCAGATCTTTTAATTGACAATTTTGGCATCACAATAGGTGACATGTTATGGGTAGTAATGGTAGGGTCAATTCTAGGCATATCACTATAAGACCAAGTGAATGTTATGAAATGGTCTTAGAGGAAAGAGGGGAAGTCTTGAAGTTCCTTAATATTCAAAGATTGGCCTAGTTTGATAATGTATGGGTTATTTAGAGTACCCAAGTTGATGTCTATGGTGGATTCATTTTACATGGTTGAGGTCTCGAGAGGAAAGGATTTGTGGATTGAATAATTCAAGGTACCAAGGTAGGTGAGAATAGAATCATCATCCTAACACTAAATGGTGTTAATGGTAGGAGAGTCTTCTCCTATCATCTTAAGATGGGTCAAAGGGATGGTTATAATCACCCCTCCTTTTGATAAGTCAGAGGTTTAAGGTCAATCATGTTAATAAAAAAAAGTAAGTGGGATGATGTCATCATTCTCATATACAAGTAGGGGAGAGGTCAGTGAGTTAGGGGTATCTTCCTCAATAGTGATAACAGTGGATTGTTTGGATTTATTCTTATTAGGTAAGATGAAACCAATTTTGTGATTCTCATGTGGCTTTTTGGTTTTGATGGTGACCAATTCATATGGGCCATGGTCATATCACCCAAGACTAAAGCCTTTCTAGGCACACTGATGGATGTATGTCTCAATGAAGCTCAATTTTTTGAGGTAGGAGAAGATAATGGTGAATGGTTGAGGTGGCAGAGGGGTGGTAGGTGAACCAAGGGATTTTTCAAGTCCCTCTAGATAAAATGGGTCTAATGGTTGGGAGGTCCAAAGGGAATGATAGTTTTGACATTGGGGTCATATCTTAGCTAGTTGATAAGTTTCCCATACTCATGAGTAGGGAAAGTTTCCAATGATAAAAGGTGGTACTCCCCCAGTGAAAGGTGATGGAATGTGGATTCTAATGGGTCTATGGTAGGGATTTGGTGTGAAATTATAGAGGAACTAGTTAATGCCTCATCAATAGAAGTGGATATGATATCCACTTTATTGGTTGGAGGTCGAGTTTTAGCTACTAAAGGGGTGTTTAATGGGGGTAAAAGGAACTTATTAGGGTGATAGGTCATGTTTCATGTTAAAAAAGGACTTGGGTTAGCTTATATGGTGATGACCTAGCCTTCATGTTCAAACTTAATGCAGTGATAGAGGGTAGAGGGAAGGCAACCCATAGAATGAATCCAACATCATCCCAACAAGATGTATTAAAATTCACCTTATATAATATAGAATAGTTAGTAGAGTGTGCGATGTCCTACATGGATATGAAGGATGATATTTCTCAATGTAGTGGCCATGGTATCATTGAAAGAATGATTGAGGATTTAGACATAACATTGTCCAATAGGTTGAGTTGGTTGTATGTGTGAGAGGAGATGATGTTTATGCTAGCTCCCCTATCAATCATGAACTATTTGATGTAGGTTTGGTTGATGTAAATAGTGATAAAGAGAGGAAGATATCATCCTCAAGATGGATGGAGGGTATTTTTGAATCCTTGAAGGTAACAAGGTTGGAAATATGAAGAGCATCATTAAAGGTAGATAGAGGTTGGGGATCCTTGGGTTGAACCTCAATGGATTAAAAATCCTGTATTAGTGATTGGTAGTGATGGGGGAAGTAGGGATTAAATCATACAAGCTCATTTTTATTAGGGTTTGATGAAGTTTTTAAGGATAACTCTTTGGATGAATTTTGAGGGGTTAGATTGGGAGGCACCTAAGATAGACACCTTGGGTTTGATCAAAGTTGAAGATGGTTGGGTGTGGGTTAGTTGGGAGTTTGAGGAAGGGTATTTCCAAGGGATGGACACCTTATCCTTCTATTATTCTCTCATGACCACATTCATAGTATAGATAGAAGGAGAGGTTGATCTGGAGGATTGGTTAGATTCATCTTCACTCTGAGGTGAGGGTGGAAGAGAAGGTGAGTATTGGGTAGGTATGGTGGGTGGTTGGATTGGTATAGGGCTCATAAGAGGTTCATCTAATAATAGATTATGCTCATCATAAAGCTAATTGCTAATGGTTTGGAGAGCCTTTTAGTATTTATATCCTGGCTTGGTGTCTTATGATAAGCACACACTTGGCAATCATTATACTAGGTGGGTTTTGAACCTATATGGTTAAAGGGTCTAATGGGAGGTAGGGATAAAAAAGAGTTTTGTAATAACCTATGGATAATGGCTAAATAGGTTTTAGTCAAAGATGTTAAATGTTTAGTGGTTATTTCTTTGGTGGTTAAGATAGGAGGTTGTTTAGAAATAGGTTTGGTAGTGGGTGCCTTGGTTGAGGTGCTACATTTGGTTGATGGATTTACTCTAGGCAAGGAGGTTGGTGAGTAGAGGTCTAAGATCACAAGGTAGGTATACTAGGTATTATTGGCATGGTGAAAAGAAGTTCATCAAAGAGAAACTACAAAGGTGTCACCAAAAGAGGTGGGGAGGTTTTGGTAGAGGTAATAGTTTTCCTTCTCAAGGTAGAGTGATGAGGCCCTAGAATAGAGGGCAAGGTTTAGGAAGGAAAAATTTGGGCCTTCCATATTTTACATGTTTTCACCTCTTTGGTTGCTTTAGTTTGATGTTTGGTTGGTGGGATTGAGGGGGTTAGGTCTACTTTCATAGATGGGTGACTAAGGCTTAGAGTAGGAAAGACACCAAGATTCTTGGTAGTCCTAGTTAGGATGATAGGAGAGTGCTTAGATATTGAGGTTTAGGCTGGCTTAAGTGGCTAAAGGTTGGTTAATTTGGTGGATTTTTTAGATGGTTGGTTAGAGGGTTTGGTTGTTTGGGTAGATATGTTAAGAGGTGTGTCAATGGAAGTGGCAGGTTAGTCTACCCAAAAAAGGGTTAGAGGTTCTAGTTGGGTAATATTAGGGAGGCCTAATTACTACCAGAAGGTGGCTTGATCCATACTGGGGTTGGAAATAAACTCCAATTTTTTCACTAGCCTAGAGAAGGGTTTATAGGTGGGTTTGATTCCTTGAATGGTAGATCTAAAATATAACCCCCTAAGTGGAGACATAGGGATGGTAACCTCATCCCCCTCCTCAATCAAAAGATGTGAGGCTTGGATGGGTGACTCCTCTATGGGAGGAGTAGAAATAGGGATTTTCTACTCATGAATGGTTTCTGAAGGGGGAGTTGTTTTCTAGGTAGTTAATGGTGAAGATGAGGCAGTGATGGTTGGTTGTTCTAGTATATCAGTTAAAAGGTTGGCTTACAACTCTACTACCTCAATAAGTGGAGGGAGAGAGGATGATATTTCTTTGGTTTGAGTGTTTGAAGGGAGTGGATTTGAGTCCACTATCTCAATAGATTGTGGATAATTAGAAGGTTGGATACTATATGGTTTGATAATGAGTACATCAAGGACCATGTTAACACTATGGGTATCATGAGAGCACTTGATGTTGTTACTCTCATTCTTGATAGGAGAATGGTTTGTGAAGGTTTACCTAAATGTATCAAAGGATTCATTTGATTGTGTATTGGGGTTGTCAAATGTAAGATCTCCCTTGTTAATGAGGTATTGGACAAGGATCTTAAATGTGTTATACAAACTGACATCATGTCCTATCACTTGATGAAAGGCACATAGATCATTATCATTGTACCAACTAGGTGTAGGATGAGAGGATTCAAATTGTTGGGGTGTCTTGATAGGAGGAAGTTGAATTATATTGGCTTTCAATAACTTCTCTAAAATGGAATTAGAAGATTCTTCAAGTGGAGTGAATTACTTTTGTTTTTTTTGGGTTTGGTTCCTTAGGTTTTGCTTTATGGAACTAGAGGGATTAGATTGGTTGATAGAAGGTAGAGGGGTGGATTTAAGGACAACTATACTCATGGTTCCCTTAGTTTTGATGTTGGTATTGGACTGATTGCCTGACTTGGAGGAAGAAGCCTTGTTGGTTTTATAGGTTGAGTTCTTGTTTTTGAGCTTAATCTTTCTTTCATCAATGGCCCAATTTTACAACTTGTGTGCCATGGTAAAATATTCATCAAAGGTTTGGAATCTTTAGACACACATGATAGAGGAGATATGCTCCTGATAAAAAAGCTCTATGAGTTTAGGTTGAGGTAAGGAAAAAGATAGTTGGTTAATTAAGCTCCTTCAATGAGCCACAAAATTAGCAATAGATTCATCCTCAAACTATCGAATAGAATAGACATCATTAATAGACACCTTATTTGAGATATTGATTGAAAAATGGCCAAAAAAGGTTTGAACCAGTTAGGTGAAGGAGAAGATAGAATGTTTGGCTAAGGCATTATACCAATTGAAGGCCAAGCTAGCTAGAGACATGGGGAAGGTGTGAAGGAGAACGTCATCATCATAGGTGATGAGATATCAAGCATGCCTAAATGTTAAGGTGCTATTAGGGATCCTCCTTACTTTGAAACTTAGATAAATTTGGAATTTCCCATGGGGAGGATATGGCTTAATGGGTATGGATGGATGGAAGGGCTCTTTACAAATTTGGTCATATGATAAGATATTGTAATGACAAAAAATTGATGACTCTAAGGTGGTCATATTGTCTATAAACATCTTCATTAAATCAGCTTGGGGTTGTTTCCTTGAAGGGTTACAAGATACATATTGTTGTAGTGGTTGAGAGATATACGGATGGTGGGTGAAAGGTTGGGAGGCTACCAAATATGAGTAAGTGGATGTTAATGGTTGGGTGGAAGATACATAAGGGTAGGTAGAGGTAGGTATTTGGGTAGTGGGTACATGCCCTTATATATTAGGGATGTATCCAAAGGCTAGTCCAAGGGGTACTTGTTGGATAGGAATGGTACTTGGGTTGGTGACCGATGGAAGGGTGGTGACCCATGTAATGATTAGTGGTAAGGTAGAAGGTATAAACACCACAAGGCTTTAAATCAAAGTGGTGGTTAATGGGTTAAAGCTAGATAAATAAAGGATGGTAGTGCTAGAAGTGGGCACTCCTATTGTTGAGGAATGGTTCATAAGAGTGATAGGTATAAGAGCAGTGGTAGTTTGGGTTGGTTGGTTTTCAATGGTAGTCTCAAAGGGGTTATTGGTTGATAAGGAAGATTGGGTATTCAAAAGTTGTGTAGTAACCAAAGTAATGGAGGTAAACCCCATGAGATGGGGAGGAATGCCATAATGTAGATCTATGGATGGGTTCAGATCTAGATTATGGTAAGATGTTAGTGTAAGGTAATATTATAAGGATACAAGATTATTATCTAAGAAAGAAACAAAATATACATATCCTTGAGGAACTTCTCAAGGGAAGGTAGGACTTCCTGAAGGGTGAGGAGATCCTACTGGTTCAAAGGTATAGTCCATGGATGAAGAGGTGGAAAAGGTAGGTTGGCTTAGTGATAATTTTTTCTCTACAAGGTCTCTTCGCTATTGGCAAGTGAGAACCATGTAAGATAGGGAAGATTAAAATCACAAAAAACCTCACTACTCAAACAAGAAGAAGATAAGAACATATCAAATAAATAAAATCATGCTCTAAGATATACGTTAAGCCCTAGAGTTTTAATTAATCTCATTTTTGGATCATGCCTTAAGAAGATGTGTGATTAAAATTGGCTTGTAGAATGGGTACTAGAGAGAAAATCTATGGATGGTTTTAGGTAGTGTTTAGGTGATAAAAAATAATCTATATTGGAATCAATACATGGCTTGGTATTGGGGCCTACCCCCTCACTTCACACATTGAAATTATAAGGGTGTCAATTGTTTAGCCAAAATATATTGATATCCAGAGATTATACTCAACTAGAGAGCTGAGTTGGTCCTCCCCTTAGTAATGACCTCCAAGTAGGATCATCAAGAAAGGGTAAGGTCACCATTAGGTGATGAAATCCTAGTTGGGCCTTATCTCAAGTTTGTTTGATGTTTAATTGTTAGAATTTTTGGTTTAGTGTGTGCAATAAAGAGTGAATCTATGATAAATTACTTTGCCTTTATGTTAAGAATTGTGAGCTAAACTTTCAAGAAATTGATGTATGTACTTAATTTTAAGCCCAAAAGAAAATTTTGATTTCATTAATGATCAAACAAATAGTGAGAGAATGGAAGCAAATAATAACCCAAGTAGAGACATAAGAGTCCTATTGAGCATGCTAAAATGTTTCAGTGAATTTATTACTTATAATTAAAAATAGGGAAAAGAAGAAACTAAGTACGGGTATGGTTAAAAACTTTGATTATGTGTGTGTTGAAATTAGAAGATTGTGAAAAACAAATTGGTTTGGGAGGATGACCTGTAGATAAGAAATCACTAAAGCAAACTTGTTTGTTAGACATATAGTTGAGTGGATTGCCTAGTGAGAGCTAGATCCCAAAAGTTAGAGCTTCCTTAGGGGATGTCAATCCACATGTTTTAAACAATTAATCTTATAAACAAAAAAGAAAGATACCTACATTAATGAATCAAAAGGTACTAAAATTGAATACAAGAGTGCTTACTAAGAAGTATGCTAGAAATTAATGAATTAGTGATAAACTAATTAATACTAGCATTAGGGAATAGGGGTATGCCTCAAAAAATCTGAAATATGTCTGTGAACAGGTAGGATCACAAAAAATTAGATTTGATTGGGTGTAGGTGGGTGAAATTAGCTTGTTGCTTTTTGTTTCAATGATAACCATTGGTAGTTGGGTTTATCATCAATGGTTAAGGTGACCATCAATAGTCAAGATGACCATCGATGGTTGAGTAGAACATTGGTGGTTGAGTCAATCATCAATGGTTATTATTTGAGGATCTAAGTTGGTAATTTTGGTTGATTAATGACATCTAGAAGATGGATTTTGAGATATGGGTAAGACCTAGGTTGATTTTGAAATGGAATAAAGTAGATTAATGTTGAGAAACATTTATTTGTCTTACTAGAAGTTAATTGGGTGGATGATTGAGGTATTTAATCTATTAGTGGAATCTAGTTTGATTCCAGCATAATAACAATACTTGAAGGCTTAGTGGAGAGGCAACATCAAGTTGACTCTCTAATATTATTGCTAGATTGTTGAGTTGCTAATAGTGATTTACCTACAAGAAATAAACTCTCGGATGCCCAAATATCTTGATAACAACTACAGATTCATTTATGTTTGCCAATATATTTCACCTTTAGGCTCCTCTCTTCAAATAGGTACAAACAAGAGGCAGAAGTGAAGGTTCAACTAGGATGTCTAATTATAAATTGTCCATGCAAAGGATTGCAATAGGATTTAGACAAGTTATAATTAGAAAATCAAAGTGGGTAATTTGTATGCTCTTGGTTAAGGAGGTGTACCCTGACTATTAATAGTCAAGATGACTATCGGGCCTATCTAATTATAAATTATCCATTTAAATTCTCATAAAAAAATTTAGACAAGTTAGAACTAGAAAAGTAAAGTGGGTATTTTGATGTTCTTGGTTGAGGAGGTGTACCATGACCGTCAATGGTCAAGGTGACCATTGACAGTCAACCTAATCACCAGTGGTCAAGTGCTAAAGGGTACAAAAGGTCTAAAAAGCTAGGTTGAGCCAATTAAGTTAAATTTACTGCAAGTGAGCTTGATTAGGGTTTAGAGGGTTAGATTGGTCTCAATAGGGTCTTAATGTGGTCAAGGAATACTTTGAAATTTATAATTACAATATGCATATTTTTGATGTCTACATTTATAATCATAATGTCACCATAAGTTAAACTTTTGATTCACCTTCACCACCACTTTCAAATCTATATTTGAACCAAAATACATTCATAAATCAAATCCAAATTTAGTTAAATCTAAATATATTCCATCAAAATCCACCTTTCAACTCCTACATCCATCAAAACTAACCTTTCCAAATTTATCAAAATCAACCATTTGGTTCTACATCCAACCCATTCCTAAACTTAAACAAAACTACACAAAATTCACATTTGTTCACAAAACCCATAGATTCAAGTCCATCAACCTTAAAAAATCCAAATACTTTTACCTTCAACACAGATCCAACAAATCCATCCTTCCAAGATCAAGCTACTTCTCTAGCCCATTTCATTATTATGGAAACCCAAAACATTCCACCTCAACATCATCTTATCACTAGTGACCCTATTTTCCAAAATTAATCAAGTCTCCCATCCACTAGTTATAGTATTAATTCAAACATCCCTCATTACACTAAGAAAGGGAATTCAATTCTAACACCCCTACCATCTAATATCACTCCACCCCCAAAGTTACAACAACTTCAAAACTCCCAATTTGTTAAAAACATCACCATGCATATTAAGAAAAAATTCACTCTTTTAGGGGAACCTTATGATGTATTATTTCAAAAATTAATCACTATGAACTTAGTCATATTTCAAAACACTAAATACTTTCAGCCAAATGTCCCAAAACCTCAGTATTATAGACCTAATGAATATTGTGATTATCACAAAATTGAAGGTCATTATATGAGACTAAAACAATATATCCAAGATTTGATTAAAGGGTAGATAGGGTAGAGCCAAGTGTATACATGTCTAAAAATCATAGCTTGTTGATATGCCAAGATGTCCTTCTTGAGACTGGCCAAGCCATACCACTTCCAATTCAAGGTCATAACCTTCCATCCATTTCTCAATATCCTATTTTTGACACATCCATTTTTAACCAATCTATTTTCGATTAACCTACCTTTGACATCCATGGTTTACAATCCATTTTTTATGAACAACCCACCTTTATTGAAGACCCTATCTTCAACCAAAAACCTATATTTGATCAAGATCCCATTTCTTATCAAGATCCTATCTTGGATAAAACATCCTTCAACCAACATAGCCTATTTCTCATTGTCTATATGCCCAAATCCTTATTACCTATTAAATCTCCCATCATCCCACAACATTCACCCTAAGTTATAGAGGTACTTATAGGCTAAATAATCTATGAGAAAGGAATTATCAAACCCATTCATTTTAAAGTAAGAACTAGACCCCATATCATCAATTATAAACCATTTAAAAGTCAATGTAAATATGTTAGTGATACTCTTTTGGTTTCTAAGGGAACTTCATCCATAATCAAAACAAGATCCCATTTATAGTCTCTATGAAGAATTTTCTACCATTACTCCTTTCATCAACCTCACAAATATTGCCTTCCATATTTCAAGGTAGTATCCTACACCTATTGATTGGGACAAATGATCTTCCTTATAGTTAACTTACTTCCATGCTAATAAAATAATTGTAGACTTCCTAGTTAGTCTCCTACTAGAAGAGCATCAAGAAACATTTGCATATTCTAAGTAACAAGTGTACCTCAATAAAATTGAATACTAAAATCCAAATATAAAAGCCACACCCTATAGTGAAAACCTCTTTGAGGCACTATTATATGATCAAAATATAAATTTTAGTCAAAATCCAAATTGAAATATAGAAAATCAAAAATATGAGTCCCTTAGTGAAAACCAATTTGAGGCATTATTGGAAAATCCAAAGCCAAACCCCAATCAAAACAATCAAGAAGAATCCTTTGGTGAAAACCTTTCTATGGCACCAATGGATGATAAAATTAATATATCCTTTGCATTAGCATAGTTTTAGGATGGATCCCCATCACAAATTGCAAACTTCATTGAAGAAGTATTGAATTCTCAAATCATCCAACTTGTTGTTTTTCCAAGTCTTGTTAAATGTGAGATTATTGGTCCCATTCACCCTTTACATCATGACCCATATACTCATCCCCACTATAATTCCATATCTCCAAATCCTTCATGCACTCAACACACATCCAACATTCAACATAATTTCTAATTTACCTTGTATGACATCACCCTTTATCATAAGGGCTATGATAAAATACAAGTAAATTTAGAAGAAGCCCACTTAGAAATCAATGAAGATACTGAAGACATCATTGGAGCACATACCTAAACAATCAATAGTTGTAAGCATCATGCATCTTAAACCATTTTATAATTGAGATGCCAAAAAAAAAATTAAATAAAATTATTAAATAAAAAAACAGAAAGAGAAAGAAAAATAAATTCATCCAAAGGTGAAAATCATTTATATGGTGCCTTTGGCAAGTACCATGATGAAAACTAATTTTTGGCATCATGCATAAAATAATTAATTATCTATAAGCATGCATAAAATAATCAATTATCTATAATTACCCTACACTTGGGGGTAAGCTCATTCCATTTCAATCTTATGTATTCTAAATCATCCCTCCATCCTTACCCATCCTACAACATTTTTTAATCCCATCCTTTACCATAATACAATTACCTTAAACCATCCTTATTTATCATAAGTTATCCTAAAGCATAATTACCTATCCTACACCTGTCTAATCCATCCTAAACTCATCCTCAACCATCATACACAATCCTTGACTACCCTTATGTTCCAAACCCATCCATATCCATTTGACACCTTGTTGGTTGAATATTTTGTCGATCAACGTACTGATAAACAAAATACGTCTGATCAGCCAAAGTAGGAAGATTGGTCATCCAAATGTGTAGGTTCACCACATCAAAAGGGGACTAATCTCTCCTCTCATCAAGGGGAGGTTCCCTATAGATATGTTATATATATATAAACATAAAATAATACACAAGGGTAGGAAAAACTATCCATCTCTCTTTCTTCAAAGATGATGCATGCAAATCAAAGGAAAAATCTCAAGGGAACTGGCAAAAAGCACTCTTCTTCTTTTAGAATTACTATTCAACAAACCATAAGAATACTCCTGGTAGTAATTGCAAAATGTAACTAAGGACGTAGTTACCAGAAAATTGAGATGTAGCACAAAGTCTCCACTTGAATTGCCTAAGAGTGAGATATGAAGGACAATGAGGGCACAAAGTTGTCCCGATGTTATTTACACAAAAACAAAAATAAAACACACTAAAGTCAATTATGGGGGCACAAAGTATCTCCACAGTTGACTTCAGGACACCTTCTTGACTACTTTCACTAATTCTACTTGTTGAATTAAAGGAACAAAAAACATATTAGGAAAAGACATAAGAATAGCTTCCCCAACAACAAAGATATCACAGCACAAAGTCTAAAAAGTCACTTTCTTTCTTATTCCAATAACAAAATATGATCAACAATCTAAGCTCAAAGTCTCATTAATGCCTTTCAATTTGGGTAGAGTTTTGTTTTTGATTGTCAGGGAGAGATCCATTTACAGTAAAAGAGAGTCCCTTATATAGCCTCTTCAAGAAGGACTCGGGAATAGTAACACATCATGTTGCATTGAAATTTGTTAAGAAGACATGCTATAATTTAGGGGCATTTACCCATTTGCTTTTCTCAATGCAAAGAAATGGGTCGTGCTATTGAAAGCTTGCATCTTTCAATGTCCACCTGGTGATCTACTTCTAGAAACACATCTGATGCGCAAATGTTTTTTATCCTTCCTCATTGTTCCTCCTTTTTTGGTTAATTAAATCAGGTCCTTAATTTAATTTGATGCATCTGTTCCTTAGTCGCTTCCTACTAATCTTGGCCTTAAAGCCTTTGAATGCATTTGGGTCCATAGATTTAAAACTACAAGGATAAATGGATATTTCATTGTTGCAACTTTGACGTCTATAGGTATGTCACTTTCCTCAACAATTCCTTTGGCTTTGTCATTTGATCTTTCTCTAAGGAGACCTACCCTTTGAGGCCTTGAGAAATGGTCCACTTTGGGTTGGAAAGAGCCCATCACAAGGGTATCTGCCCTTCAGGTGGTCTTTAGATGTCCTTCGGGCTTATTTATTTTGATAGGTTGCTAAGTTCTTTGGATCTTCTTTAAGGCTTTTCAAAATCAATGGCTATATTATGAACCTTGAAATTGATGTTCGCACACCTATCACTATGTTTGAATTTCCAATGGCTAGTTCACTATTCTTGACTTTGATGTCTTTGGGCACATCACCCCTTGGGCTTTCTTCGACTTTCTCATTTTTCATCCTCCTGAAGGGAAGGTGACCCTTTAGCTTCAGGGAAGTGTCCTTTAATTTGGCAGTCGAGAGTCCCTCATAAGGGCACCTACCCTTCGAGATCCTTCGATAGCATTTTGTCTTCGGATTCCTTTAGAGCTTTCCCATGGACCTTTTTCATGGACATTTTCCTATGAACATTTTCCCATAGACATTTTCTCATGGACATTTTCCTGCAGACATTTTCCCACAGACAAAAAGTTTGCAAGAATTGTTTCGGTTGCTTTGTCTTTGGCCTTCAAAAATTCTTTCAGGGTTTTCTCCCCCAGCTTATCCAAATTTCTTCAGACTTTTTTCTGAAGGAAAAGTCTAAAGGAATTCATTTCTTGCCTTAGTCTTTTTCCTGAAGGAAATCCCTTTGTCTTTTAGTCTTTTCAATTGGTCCATGTGCCTCCTTCTTACCCTTCACAAGGGTACCTGCCCTTGGTTCACCATCCTCCATAGGGGCAAGGGTATCTAATCCTTTGGCTTTAGGATAACCCCTTAAACCTACCAATTAAACCAACTGAATGAACTAACTTTGGTTTAATGGTTCATTCCCTTTGACCGCTTGAACCAAGATTCTTTGAAATAAGCCTTGTTGAACCTATTAAACCTTTAAACCAAAGTGGTTTAATGGTTCATCAATTCAATTAGTTCATTCTCTTTGATTTGGCTAAGTCCTTTTGATCCTCATTGAACCAAACACATTGAACCTATTGAACCTTGAACCTATTGAACCTTTAAACGAAAGTGGTTCAATGGTTCAATGATTCAAGCATTGGAAACTTGTTCTTTTGATTGAACCTGCTTGTAGAAGCCTTTGAACCTATTGAACCATTAGTTCATTAAACCTATTGAACTCTTGTTGCTGATGTTGAACCTTTGAACCTATTGAATCTTGAAATCACTGTGTTGAGAGCTTGCTCCTTTCCTATAGAGTCTGTAGAAATCAACCTATGAAGTCTGTAGAAATCAACCCGTGAATTTTGTTAACTTGGCCTGTAGAGTCCATAGATTCAAGCCTACAGAGTCTATAGATTCAAGCCTGCAGAGTCCATAGATTCAAGCCTACAGAGTCTGTAGATTCAAGCCTGTAGAGTCTGTAGATTTTTGAGAAGCTTGAAAAATGAGGAATTTGAATGCTCAGAACAAATTTCAAAAAGGGAAGAGACAATTTTGGCTTGTAGGACCAAAATAGTTCAAATGTTGTCCCAAAAATGAGTGATATTTTTGGAGGACAACAACTGGCTCCAGCTGGGGAACTTCTATCAATTGTAAAAAAGAATTGAAGGGAGTAGAATCTAGAATCTTTAGTGTCTTCATGTGTACCATTGGGCTATGGATTCATGTTACCCAGAAATGGAAGGCATCAAAAATGAAAACAAACAAAATAAAATAGAATTAAAAACTATACAAATATACATATGTACATATGCAATAATTTGATACTTCAAGAGTTAAAGTGTTTCAGATGTTGCTTCCTAAGAGGTAGTGAGAATAGTGTGCCATCTTGGTAAACCAGTAGGAAACCATTTTTCCCCTAGAAATAGTAATAGGAGAATGGAGCTCTCCACTAGGAAACCAATTTTTTGCATCTTCCTCTTAGCCTTTTCTTCTTCTTGCTCCATGGCAGGACGTGGTCTTCAAATTGAAAATCATAACTCCTTGCTCTCCCTACGAAGAGTTCCTTTTGCTGACTTTGAAATATAGTAGTATGGTCCACCACCATAGCTTGTTGTTCTACTGGTCTAGTCCAACACATGCTTTGATTGTCATCATCAGACCCCTGACAAACCATCAACTCAGCACCTCCTTTGGTGTGAAGGAGTTTGATCTCTTCATCTTGATCAGTCTTCAATCCAAGCAACACAGATCTATATCTAGCTGTAGAAGAAATGTTGCCATCAGATTCTAAGATCCAAGCATCATCAAAAGTTGATCTTCTATCAGATTTCTCTTCATCAAAGATGGGAGATCCTTCTTGATTTGTACTATGCCCTACCAGTTTTTTTGATACCTTGTTTGGATGAAATCTTGGATTGCCAGCTATGGGACTTTCATTAGCTGAGACATGAGCATCCTCTATGGTTAAGAAGTAATTACCCCTACCTAAAGGCTCAAATAAAATTTGAGCTGCAGGGGCTGACATTTGGGTAACCATAATTTTTGCCTCAGATAGGTCCACACTTGGTTCTCCACCAATGTTTAATTACTCAAGATTGGCTTGCAGGGATTCAAACTCAGTCGTCTAAATTTTGGATTTCTTAACATGATCAATCATGGCAAATGATTGAGATGGACTTGGAAGAGAGGATGGGAGTTCATCCTTTTAGTTTTTGGGAGGGGAGGACTGATCTATGAATTTGAAGTAGAAGGTGCAGAGATGTTTGATGTACTTACTTCTTTGGCAATCACTGGGTCCTTTGACTAAAAAGGAAGAGGGGTTCTCTACTCAAAAATTGAAATTGTTGATTGGGGTCACTTCTCTATCTTCTCTTTGTCAGCCTGTTAGGTTGATTAGTTCTTAGACCTGGTAAACACTGCATATGATCTTTCAACTACTTTACCTTCACTTTTGGGTTCATCCTAGAAATTAGGAAACCAATGTGGGAGTTATTAGTTGATTCTTCTAGATCCTCCCTGAAGAGATCAGCTCCATTTTCTTGCTCAAACTCAAGTTGGAAATAGGAAACATGCTCTATTTCCAGATATCCAACTACTGAGTTTGTTGGAGGTGCTTCAAGGGCAAGGTTCCTTTGTGGAGGAGGAAGATGATTTTTTTGCCCTTGACTTCTAGTAGCGTTGCCTTGATATGGCTGATTAGGAAATGTCCTCCTTGGTATATCTTTATATAGAGGAGTAGAAGACATACCTTGTGCCATTTGCCTTTTCAAGGCTAACAATTCATTTGCTAGCTTTTGTACCAATGGGTCAGTGGTGACTATGGGTGAGTATTCAAAATATGAAGAGGGTTTGCCTTTGTTTGGGTCTCTCCTTATCTTTTCTACCAAGATAAGGTCATCTTCTAACTCAGTAGCCAAGCCCTAAGCAACAACAAGGTCTATGTGACTAGCTCGTCTCAGTAGAAAACTCACTTTAGGAAGTTGTGAATTGATGAAGAAGCATTTGAGGTTCTGAGGTGTTGGCTGGGTGACCATGGGAATCCTGTGCCTCAATTTGTCAAACTTGGAAATAAAATCTCTTATAGGCTCATGAGGCTCTTTCTTCATCTGAGTGAGGTAGGCCAACAAGTCATGTGCATCTTCTATGGGCTTCAACCTTGCTTTAAACTTGGCTTTGAGTGTATCCCAGTCAGTCACTGATCCAACTTGTAGATGGTAGAACTAGTTTGTAGTAGCACCTTGTAGTGTCTCCACAAAAAGCCTGACTACCACATCTTCAAATTCCACCCCTATAACACCACAGGCTATGTTGAAGGCTACAATGTGTTCATTAAGGTGAACTATCCCATCACCAAAAAATTTAGGTAAATTATTTCTTGAACTACGTGGGAGTTCATGCAGAGGTGGAGTCAAGTTGAGTGGGCCAAAAGAGTTACCCTAGGGGCCTCGAACTACCATGATTTAATTAAGAAAAATAGAGATAAAAAATCTGGATGGAGTGGCTAGATTACAAAACAAAAATGGAAAAGGATTGGCTTAGCTTCAGCTCGAGGCTTGAGGCTTCAAACTATGCACTCTTTCCCAGCAACTCTAGTTTTACAGACCAGATAAAATAACAGAGGTGGAGGAAGATGGTAAGGCTATAATAAATAATGGGTAAGACATGAAATGGAGTCACTAGAGTCTATAATGGATAAGGGTTATAATGATAATGGGTAAGACATATGTGATGTTTCAATCTAAAACTTGAGGTTCTAAATTGCACAAAATTATATTCGATCCCCAGTGGAGTCGCCAAAAATTGCTAGTTGAAAATTTTGTCGATCAGGATACTGATAAACAAAATAGGTCTGATTAGCCAAAGTAAGAATTTGGTCATCCAAATGTGTAGGTTCACCACATCAAAAGGGGACTAATCTCTCCTCTCATCAAGGGGAGGTTCCCTATAGATATGCTATATATATATATATATATATATATATATATATATAGAAAATAATACTCAAGGGTAGGACAAACCATCCATCTCTCTTTCTTCAAAGATGATGCATGCAAATGAAAGGAAAAATCTCAAGGGAACTGATAGAAAGCACTCCTCTTCTTTCAGAAGTACTATTTAGCAAACTATAAGAATACTCCTGGTAGTAATTACAAAATGTAACTAAGGACGTAATAACTTACAAATTGAGATGTAGCACAAAGTCTCCACCTGAATTGACCAAGAGTGAGATACGAAGGACAATGAGGGCACAAAGTCATCCCAAGGTCCTTTACACAAAAGAAAAAAGAAAACACACTAAAGGCAATTATGAGGGCACAAAGTCTCTCCACAGTTGACTTCAAGACACCCTCCTAACTAATTTTAGTAATTCTACTTGTTGAATTAAAGGAACAAAAAATATATTTAAGAAAAATACATAAGAACAATTTCCCAACAATAAAGATATCATAACACAAAGTCTAAAAAGTCACTTGCTTTCTTATTCCAATAACAAAATATGATCAATAATCTGAGCTCAAAGTCTCATTAATGCCTTTCAATTTGGGTAGAGTTTTGTTTCTAATTGTTAGGGAGAGATCCATTTACAATAAAAGAGAGTCCCTTATATAGCCTCTTCAAGAAGGACTCAAGAACAGTAACACAACATGTTGCATTGAAATTTGTTAAGAAGAAATGCTAGAATTTAGGGGCATTTACCCATTTGCTTTTCTCAATGCAGAGAAATGGGTCATGCTATTGAAATTTTGCATCTTTCAATGTCCACCTAGCGATTTGCTTCTAGAAACATATTCGATGCACAAATGTTTCTGATCCTTCCTCATCATTCCTTCATTTTTGGTTAATTGAATTGGGTCCTTGATTTAATTTGATGCATCTATTCCTCAGTCACTTCTTGTTGATCTTGGCCTTAAAGCCTTTGAATGCATTTGGGTCCATAGATTTAAACCTATAAGGATCAATATATATTTCATTGTCACAACTTTGACGTCTATGGGTACATCACTTTCCTCAGCAATTCCTTTAACTTTTTGGTTTGATCTTTCCCAGAGGAGACTTGCCCTTCGGGGCCTTGAGAAATGGTCCACTTTGGGTTGAGAAGAGCCCCTCACAAGGGTATCTGCCCTTCAGGCAGTCTTCAGATGGCCTTTGGGTTTCTTTCTTCCAGTGGGTTGCTAAGTTTTTTGGCTCTTCTTTAAAGCTTTTCAAAATCAATGGCTATTTTATGAACCTTAAAATTGATGTTCATGCACCTATCACTATGTTTGAATTTCTAATGGCTAGTTCACCGTTCTTGACTTTGATGTCTTTGGGCACATCACTCCTTGGGCTTTCTTCAACTCTCTCATTTTGCATCCTCTCAAAGGGAAGGTGACCCTTTGACTTTGAGGAAGTGTCCTTTAATTTGGTAGCCAAGAGTCCCTCGCAAGGGAACCTACCCTTTGAGGCCCTTCAGTGCCCTTTTGTCTTCAAATTCCTTTGGAGCTTTCCCACAGACTTTTTTTGTGGATATTTTCCCGTGGACATTTTCCTGTGGACATTTTCCCATGGACATTTTCCTGTAGATAAAAAGTCTGCAAGAATTATTTTGGTTGCTTTGTCTTTGGCATTCAAAAATTATTTTAGGCTTTTCTCCTACAGCTTCTCCAAATTTCTTTGGACTTTTTGTCTGAAGGAATTCCTTCAAACAAAAGTTTGAAGGAATTTATTTCTTGCCTTAGTCTTTTTCTCAAAGGAAATCCCTTTGTCTTTCGGTCTTTTCAATTGGTCTATGTGCCTCCTTCCTACCCTCCACAAGGGTATCTACCCTTGATTCACCACCCTTCACAAGGGTATATGATCCTTTGGCTTTGGCGCAACCCCTTGAACCTACCGATTGAACCAACCGAATGAACCAACTTTGGTTCAACAGTTCAATGGTTCATTCCCTTTGACCACTTGAACCAAGATTATTTGAAACAAGCCTCATTGAACCCATTGAACATTTGAACCAAATTGGTTCAATCGGTTCATTCTCTTTGATTTGGCTAAGTCATTTTGATCCTCATTGAACCAAATGCGTTGAACCTATTGAACCTTGAACCCATTGAACCTTTGAACCAAAGTGGTTCAATGGTTCAATGATTCAAGCATCAAAAACTTGTTCTTTTGATTGAACATGCCTATAGGAGCCTTTGAGCCTATTGAACCATTAGTTCATTGAACCTGTTGAACTCTTGTTGCTGATGTTGAACCTTTGAACCTGTTGAACCTTGAAATCACCTAAGTGTTGAGAGCTTGCTCCATTCCTATAGAGTCCATAAAAATCAACCTATGAAGTCCATAGAGATCAACCTATGAAGTCCATTAAACTTGGCCTATAGAGTTCATATATTTTCTTCCTGCAGAGTCCATAGATTTAAGCCTACAGAGTCTGTAGATTCAAGCCTATAGAGTTCATAGATTCAAGCTTGTAGAGTCCATAGATTCAAGCCTGCAGAGTCCATAGATTTTTGAGAAGCTTGAAAATGAGGAATTTGAATGCTCAAAATAAATTTTAAAAAGGGAAGAGACAATTTTGGCCTTTAAGACCAAAATAGTTCAAATGTTGTTCCAAAAATGAGTGATATTTTTGGGGGACAACACACCTAACCCATCCAAACCCATCCAAACCTTGCTAGCATAAAACCATATTTATTCCCATTTAGACCTTGGTAAGGAAGTGGAAACATATTGAGACATGTTCTTAGAAACATTGTAGTGAATCCTTGTAATGCGATTTTGTCAACTAGACACTTGGTTCTTACGTCATGTGTTCTCAAGATTTATCATCTTAATTCCAATCCATTCTTATTCATCCACACTCTATATATAATGTATTCCTTCCATCCCATACCATTCACTCTTTATTTCTATAATATAGTTTTCCCTTTGCTAGTATTCCTTGTATATACATCTATAAATCCAACAAAAATGAAAAAATTACAAAATAAAACAAAAACATTAGAAAATCCAACAAAATACAAAAAAAACAAAATCCAAGCAGCAACAAAAAAAATTCCCTTGTCCTTAGTTAAGTACCCTAGTCATCTCTTATATGAATTACTCATTGGACATTTCAACATTATCAAAAATTCTATATGCTAAAGGGTTCTACTCTAGCCAAGGATATACAAAAAAGTCATTTGTTTACATATTTTAGACATTTGCTTACCTATATGTGTAGTTATTTACTTTATTTTACATCATGGGTGTTTACTTGTTTCCATAGTGTTTGTTTATTTCTATGTTTATTTTAATTACATCATATTCATTGTTTTAAACATATACTTTTATCTTATCTTTATTGTTGTTTCTTGTGTCTAGATCATTATGTGCATTACTAATGGTGTTATTATGATCTTCCATATCATGATGCACTAAATTTTGTTGTTATGAATCTATTAGTCCTTACATGTATCATAAAATAGTCATCATGGTTTTTATATACCATTGGTGCATATTGTCATGTGCAATATCAAAACTCAAGTTGCTCAAATCTTACTCGGTTGGAATTATTGTTGGAAATATAGTGTAAGAACAAAATAAGCATAAGGAAACTATCAAGCCATCTCACATTCTTAGAGAAAGAATCTATGTGTCATATCTCCCTTCCATCCATCCTTATCTCATCCATGTTGTCAAATCATTTGATCCATCATCATTAATACATGTAGTCACTTCAATTCCTTATTAATTCATATCAATCATCCATAATGATTTCCTAATATTTCCATTAAATCTCTTACACTTGTCAATTAGGACTAACAAAATCCTAATTTCAATCCTTTCTCCATCATCCAATCATAATGTGCAATCATCAACTTAAGTATGTTAATAGCATTCATGGGTCAATCATACATTACACCATCACTTCTCTTCTCATATTGGGAGAACTACATCTGGCCTAATATCCCCACTCAGACTTTGTCTACGGTGGATTATGTAGGTAATGCTTAAATACATGGGGTATTTAGGATCAGTTTAACACCATCATCCATCTAAACCATTTCATCAATATTTTATACCATCATGTAATCAAAGTGTTATATCTCCTTATCAATGCTTGCAAATATCAATTTTGTAAATCTTTATCACAAATTGGATAATATATATTTTTCATTTTCTATCATGTGGCTTACCATAATTGGGATATATCATTCCCACATCTAATCATGAGACCCTTGAGCCTAATCACAATCCAAGAATGTAATCTATAAAGTGGGAAATGTACTTTTTCCAATATCTTATCTAGTATTTAACAGCTAGGGGTAAATAGTTTTACATGCACCCTCTATAATTTTGCAAACATTAGTATTGAGATAAGTATCTATATTATTGATGACATTTTTTTATTTCCATCCATCCATAATACTCATTCTTCATCTAATTTTTCAAATTTCAAAATATATTAGATCAATTCATTCCAAATTTGTATTCAATATCTTGTAATAATCTCTTAGCATAAAATCAACATAATCATTTTCAAATCAATATCTTTTTTCTATTTATAGATCCATAGTTTATTAAAGCTTGGATATATCATTCCCACAACCACTCTATTGAATCCTACATCATTAACAACAATAATAATCATGCAATCTCTGAATGGTTAAACTATTATTTTTCAAATCCATACTCTAAGTTTTTGTTAACTATGGGAAACCTTTTTATGCTACCAACATCTTGAAAATTTGACATCAATTTGGCCATACATGGATTGGTCATTTGTCCACATCATTTTAACCATTTCCTCTTTTCATCAATTTTAAGCATTTGTTTATGTTCTCACACAAACTGTAATATCCCTTCGAATATCAAAACAAAACTCCAAATTGCTTATCTAAATTTCTGCAAAATATCTTCAAATTGATGAATAAATCATAGTATAATTTCTTATTTATTTGCTCATAAGCTTACAATAGAGATCCTCTGTCAAGTATACAGAAAATTATCGAAAGTACAGCCTGAATAGCCTGAATATTCTATAAATTGGAAAAGAATTCTAAATCTGGTTCGTCTCGGCCTGCCGTGTAAAACACACAGTCGCCGACGCCGGTTATACTGCCATCGTCGGTCGATCTATAGTCGTTACTCCGCCGATGTCGGTAGTATGTCGACCGATGTCGGTCTCTGTAAGTATCTGTTCACCAATGTCGATACCTGTACTTCCTGTTGATGCGTACGGATTTTTATGGATCTGTACGGAATTCGTACAGCCGCGGATATAACACACCCTGTATGCCTGATCCTGATTTGTAGAATTATGGGCTGATACAAAAGATCTATATCTAGATAATTCTTGAATCAAACCCCAAAATAAAGAAAAATACCTGTAAACCCTTGTGATAGCTTCTGAGTGAAGTTATCTCTCAAATACCTGTAATATTATGATAACTTCTGGATGAAGTTATCTCTCAATTCGGCAATAGATCGACTGATCTTTCACAACCTCTGAATCACACACAATGAAGAGTTGACATTCTTCAATGCAATTGGAATCCTGGAACCCTTGGCTCAGTCTTCACAGAAGAATTTCTTAACAAGAATCAATATCAATAATAAGCATGAATACAAACTCTCTCCCATGAGAGATTCTTATACACCTCCAAAGGTGTGCTTGCTAAAATTAGACTCCCTTAAATTAGACTTCCTTAAATTAGAACTAGGGTCTTAAAATTAGACCAAGTCTTAATTTAGAATTTGCATCCTCAAATTAGACTCAATCATTAATAATTAATAGTTAATTAATAATTAATTACTAATTAATAATTAATTCAAATTAGATCAAATAATTAATATTTGATTAAATCAATCAAATATTAATATCTCCCTTAATTCATGCCCGAAAGAGCCCGAATGAATTCCAACCCATCTTTATCAAGACCCTCTATCCATTCTATCAGCCTACGAGGGTCGCATAATAGGCTAATCATCTGCTTGAAAAGATGTCAATTAGGAGGGGACATGACAGTCCGCCCCTCCTAAAATTGCTTGCCCTCAAGCAATCTCAACTCTGGATGCTGTAGAATATCTTCGCTTTCCCATGTCGCATCCTCAACTGGCAAATTTTTCCACTTTACCAAATATTCCCTGATAGTCCTTCGACGCAACTGTCTCTCTCTAGATTCCAAGATGGACTCAGGTACTAAGATCAATTTTCCCTCATCATCTAAGGGAGGTAAAACTGTAGAAGGTATCACATGGTGTCCTAACGCCTTTTTGAGGCGTGATACATGGAAGACATTGTGTACCTTGCTCTCTGTAGGAAGCTCTAGCTCATAAGCCACCTCTCCAATGCGCCTTAGGATCCTGAAAGGACCATAGTAACGTGGCTTGAGCTTCTCTGCCCCACTCTTCCTAAGAGTAGACTGTCGATAAGGCTGTAGCATAAGATAGACCATATCCCCTACCTCAAAAGATCTCTCGGTCCTCCGCTGATCTGCATACTGCTTCTGCTGATACTGTGCCTTAGCAATATTCTCCTTGAGAGTCCTCATAGTATCCTGACTCTCCTACAGTAAGTCTCCAGCACTCGGCACTCTACTGTCGCTCAGTAGCAAATCTAGAAAACTTGGTGCCTCATACTCGTATAATGCCATGAAAGGAGACATCTGAATGGTCATGTGGAAAGTCGTGTTATAGAAATATTCGCACAAATGAATCCACTTGACCCAAGCTTTTTGCTGCCCTGCAATGTAGTTCCTGAGGTAGCCCTCCACCCATTTGTTCACTATCTCCGTCTGTCCATCAGTCTATGGGTGGTAGCTGGTACTTGGTGTAAGCTCAGTCCCACAGAGTCGGAATACCTCCCGCCAGAAGTGACTCAGGAACCGACTATCCCTGTCGCTCACTATGCTCCGAGGTAATCCATGCAGTCAGAATACCTCTCGAAAGAAAACCTCTGCTACCTGTGTAGCTGTATGTGTGGTAGTAATTAGAAAGAAGTGGGCATACTTCGTTAACCGATCCACAACTACATATATGCAATCTCATCCTTGGGCTTTAGGTAAGCCCGTAATGAAATCCATCGACAAACACTCCCACTTCCTGTCAGGAATTGGAAGTGGCCGCAACAATCTTGCTGGGTACGTGTTCTCCTGCTTGTTCTGCTGGCAAACAGGGCACTCACGTACATACTGAAGAACATCTGCTTTGAGGCCTTTCCATGTAAATCTCTCCCTAACCTGTTTGTAAGTCTTAAAATATCTGGGATGTCCTGCAGTAGGTATATCATGAAAAGCTCACATGATAATGTTCTTCATCAATGATCCTGGGATCAAATAAACCCCGTTCTTGTAAATGATCAAGTCATTCACAAGAGTATATCTGGTGTCAATCATCGATCCCTCAACAATGCTAGATGCCCATGTTCCTTGGCATATTCTGCCATAATCATATGTCGCCAATCCTCGGTAATGTGGACCATGGTACTCAAATACGGCCTGCGTGAAAGAGCATCAGCCACAACATTCTGGGTGCCCTTAATGAAAGAGATGTCAAAATCATATGCTTGTATTTTACTCACCCACTTCTGCTAACGATCATTGAGGTCTCGCTGCCCCAAGAAATGTCTCAAACTGTTGTGGTCCATTTTGATACAAAATTTGCTACCCACGAGATATTGCCTAAATTTTGCTAAGGCATGCATGATAGCGAGCATCTCCTTATCATATATGCTGTATAGTCTCTCTGGTCCCCTGAGCTTGCAGCTCTCATATACTATGGGGTGCTTGTCCTGCATAAGTATCGCTCTGATGCCCTCACCTGAAGCATCACACTAAAGCTCAAACGGCTTCAAAAAATCAGGTAGTGCTAGAATTGGGCACGTAGTCATCAACCCCTTAAACCTTTCGAAACACTCTTGTGCTTCAGGTGTCCAACAAAAAGCCCCCTTCTTAGTCAAATCTGTCATAGGAGCTGCATGTCGTGAATAACCATTCACGAACCTCCGATAGAATCCACACAAACCTAGAAATCCCCTTAGCTGTGTTAGGTTTGCTGGAATAGGCCAATCTATGATAGCGCGGATCTTCTCAGGATCCATCCGCACTCCCCCTGCACTGATAATATGACCCAAATATAACAATTTGGTCATCCCCAAATCACATTTGGACTCCTTGGCATACAAGGATTCCCTCTCCAAGATGCTGAGTACAGTCTCCAGATGAGCCAAATGCTCCTGCCAAGTCCTACTATATATCAGAATGTCATCAAAGAAGACAAGTACGAACCTCCTTAGGAGTGAATGGAAGACTCTATTCATGGTGGACTGAAATGTTGCTGGTGCATTAGTGAGCCCGAATGGCATCACTATAAACTCATAGTGTCCACAATGGCAACGAAAGGCTGTCTTCTCCACGTCCTGCTCGCGAACCCTAATCTAATGATACCCTAACCTTAAGTCTATCTTTGTGAAGTAATGTGAACCATGAAGCTCATCAATAAGCTCGTCAATACGAGGAATAGGATACATGTTCTTAATGGTTCTCTTATTTAGGGCTCTGTAGTCAATGCACATGCATAGGGTGCCATCCTGCTTCTTTACTAGAACAACTGAAGAAGCAAATGGTGATTTGCTAGGCCGAATGTGACCCATAGCCAGTAACTCCTTAATTGTTTTCTCGATCTCATCCTTCAACCGCCTAGGATGCCTATATGGAGTAATCATAATGGGCTTAGTGCCCTCCTCAAGCTCAATGATGTGCTCAATGCCCCTGTCTGGAGGTCTCCCTGGTGGAATGTCACTAAATACTTTATCATGCTTGACTCTCAACTGTTGAATGTCAGGATGATACTCACTCTTTTGCTGTCCCTCCTGTATTGGTGCCAATGTGCACTCGGCAGCCCACTCTACCATGTCATGTCGCATGAGCCTCTCCATCCGATGTAAAGAAATAGTCTTGATGTTGCCATCCCGTATTGCTTTGAGAATGTGAGACTTCCCATCTACATCAAAACGGATCTCCATATCCCTAAGATTAAGAGTGACTATTTCAAGGGAATGAAGCCACTTCATGCCCAAAACCAAGTCTATATCTCCCATGTTGACCACATAATAATCCGCCTTGAACTCATAGTTGTTCAAGCGTAATGGGAGGTCTCTAATCATGTGCTCACACCTCAGAGTGTGACCATCAGCTACCTTAACTCTAATTCCCTCAAAATCTTTGGTAGTGAGTCCACGCTTCTCCACAAATCTAGCATCTATGAAATTATGTGTGGCTCCTGTATCAACAAGGGTGGTAACCTTTTGCCCTGCCAAAACTCCATGGAGTCTAAATGACTCATCCGACTGAATGCTGGATAGGCGTGCCTCCTATATATGAAGCTCTAAACCTGCCTCTGCCTTAGGCTCTGAAGCCTCTACCTCCTCAACACTATCATGCTGTTCGAAATCTTCTGATTCTGACTCCTCATAATATACCCACATCATACGATTCGTCTTGCCCTTAGGCCTCAAAGGACAATCGTGATGGATATCATATGGACCTTTGCAGTAGAAGCAAAGCTTCTTCCTGCGTAAATCATTAAGCACCTCACGATCCAAAGGTGGTGCTGTTGGATTAGCCTTTGAATCATTTTTAACCCCGGATTTATCTATGTTAAAATCTGGTCTCTCTGTATCCCCATTGGAGTGCTTATGATCTCTAGATGAAGAAGTGCCTCTGGAGTTAGATCTACTTGATGGGGCTGCCATCTCCATACTGCGCGTCTTCTTCATAGCTTCCTGTAATGAAGGAGGATCAAAGCCTTTGATCCAACCTCTCAATGGTTCTATCAAGCCCTCCATGAAGAGTACTACTAGTCACCTCTCTGAAATGTCAGGGACCATGACTGATAACTTCTGGAAGTCACCAATGTATGCCTCTAGACTCCCACTTTGACGTAACTGTGCCAACTCTCAGAAATAGGACTCTGGATCCCTCCTGTCAAAACGCTCCACCAGCCTGTCCACAAACTCCTGATAAGAAGTGATTCGATCATGATGGAGTGTCACCATCCCATGGTGCCACCAATCGTGAGCTACTCCCTCGAGATGTAGTGTTGCATATTTGATAGCATCTTCCTCACCCATTGGTCGCAATGTGAGAAATGTATCCAGCTTACTCACCCAGGCTTGTGTTGTCACCTTACCACTACCGTCGAACATCGCTAGTGTGAGCCTACTCATAGCATGCTTCAAATCATTGTTCTGGGGTCTTGGTCTCCCATTCTGTTGACCTTGGTAATGTTCTTTCCTTTGTGTGAGGAATCGGTCAAACGTAATCATCTCCTTGACCATAGGTGGTAATGACTCCCACTCTTCAGTCACTGCCCTAAGGGTGTCTGTAAATGCCTCCTCATGCTCCTCACCTGCTATTACCTCCGCTGCTTCCTGTCTCACAAAGATAGGCCTAGTAGGCCTATTCCCTGTACGAGAAACAGTCCCATGGCCTCTCTGTGATCTTGCAACACTTCTGACATCTTCACGGTGTGGGGAATGTCTCCTCGGAGAACCCAATCTTGGCAGTGCTGCTGCTAACTGCTGTAATACCTGGTTATTCTGCCTTTGCCCTTCTCATAGTTCTCTAAGAGTAAGTAAAACCTCTGGATCATCTTGATCTCTCAGATGGTGAGGAATACGAGCCCTACCAATATCATCACCCATGTCTTTCGACAGTTGTTCTAGAACTTGAGTACCTTCAAGCAAAGCTCTACTGCGCGTGAAATACCCGTGTGGTCCCAACCCTTGTGGCTGCATAAGATCTGTCAAACCCTTAGGATGGCAGGATTTAGCTCTGATACCACTGTAATATCCCTTCGAATATCAAAACAAAACTCCAAATTGCTTATCTAAATTTTTGCAAAATATCTTCAAATTGATGAATAAATCACAGTATAATTTCTTATTTATTTGCTCATAAGCTTACAATAGAGATCCTCTGTCAAGTATACAAAAAATTATCGAAAGTACAGCTTGAATAGCCTAAATATTCCATAAACTGGAAAAGAATTTTGAATCTGGTTCATCTCGGCCTGCCGTGTAAAACACACAGTCGCCGACGCCGGTTATACTGCCATCGTCGGTTGATCTACAGTCGTTACTCCGCCGATGTCGGTAGTATGTCGACCGATGTCGGTCTTTGTAAGTATCTGTTCGCCGATGTCGGTACCTGTACTTCCTGTTGATGCGTACAGATTTTACGGATCTGTACGGAATTCGTACGGCTATGGATATAACACACCCTGTATGCCTGATCCTGATCTGTAGAATTATGGGCTGATACAAAAGATCTATATCTGGATAATTCTTGAATCAAACCCCAAAATAAAGAAAAATACCTGTAAACCCTTGTGATAGCTTCTGAGTGAAGTTATCTCTCAAATACCTGTAATACTATGATAACTTTTGGATGAAGTTATCTCTCAATTCGGCAATAGATCGGCTGATCTTTCACAACCTCTGAATCGCACACAATGAAGAGTTGACGTTCTTCAATGCAATTGGAATCTTGGAACCCTTGGCTCAGTCTTCACAGAAGAATTTCTTAACAAGAATCAATATCAATAATAAGCATGAATACAAACTCTCTCCCATGAGAGATTCTTATACACCTCCAAAGGTGTGCTTGCTAAAATTAGACTCCCTTAAATTAGACTTCCTTAAATTAGAACTAGGGTCTTAAAATTACACCAAGTCTTAATTTAGAATTTGCATCCTCAAATTAGACTCAATCATTAATAATTAATAATTAATTAATAATTAATTACTAATTAATAATTAATTCAAATTAGATCAAATAATTAATATTTGATTAAATCAATCAAATATTAATATCTCCCTTAATTCATGCCTGAAAGAGCCCGAATGAATTCCAACCCATCTTTATTAAGACCCTCTATCCATTCTATCAGCCTACGAGGGTCGCATAATAGGCTAATCATCCGCTTGAAAAGATGTCAATTAGGAGGGGACATGACACAAACCATTGAGGGGGAATCATCACACTCATTTTCATTTATTCAGGGGATTTTTTTAATTTTCTATCATTAACACTCTACTTCTACTATTATTTGAAATAATATTGCTTTGCAACACTATTTCAAAGAGGGGAAAATATAGACACCTAAATGTTATTTAGTGTCAAAATGAACCCAATCTATTTAATAATTCTTCTTAAAATAATAAATTGTATTTCCTCCCAAATTCAAATAATTTAATAATTTAACATATTGAATAAGTCAATTATGTACCCTTAAATCCTTATTTTTAATAATAAAATTTAGAATTTCTTCCTCATCAAAACATCTCCCACATTTTTCTCCCTCATCCCAACTAAATCCATAAAATTATCAACCTCTTATGATTCATCCCATGAATTATCAATCAAATTGACTTAGTCTTGCTGAGTCAGCTAACCAGCCCCATGCTTTTCTCAACTATTTTGAAATGGTCTTCATCCTCATGGGTGAGGACTCATTAGCCACTATTGATCATTTAAATCATTGAAAAATTCTAAATGATCCTCCACCGTTGGATCCTTCTCTAAACATATATAAATAAAATTAAAAATCTCCATTTTCAAGCATCGTAATCACATCAAAGAAGCACAAATTATAGATATCAGAATCACAATAAAGAAATCAGAGATCTACACACAAGCGAATCAAAGACTTTTTTTTCATGAAAATGCTATCAAATTTTTCTCTACATTGGAAGAGTGAGAACCACATACTTGAAAGAGCAAATCGAATGTATATCACAATTGAAAAATCTTTTGCATTCAAAGCATAAAGTTTGTGATTGTTGTTTTCTTTATTTGTTGATCTAACATAGTTTGAATTTTATCTTAGATTAGGATTAGTTTGCTTTCTTTACATATCTAAATTTAGTTCATACAAATAGGTTTGTATCTAAGCGTGTAAAATATTGGTCATAAGTGCATGATTTTAGCTTAAATGTTAATTTTATATGTCTGTAATGGACCTAAAAAATAAGATAAGTTTTTTTTTTTTTTTGAAAAAATATGGTTTCAATACTTAAAAAATATCTAATTTTTCAGTATTCTAAAGCTTCTTTTTGTTTCTGAAAATAATGTATAGAAATAAAGTTATGAGAACAACACATAATTTCTTGATAAATAATTAAAAGTTTAAAATTTAAAAATTTTACTATAAAATAAATCAATTAATATTTAATTTCATATTTTCTATTATTGAATATTAGAGCTCTATGTATCCTAATTTATTAGAGAAAGTGACAATGACTCGATCTTGAGGTGGTGGATGAGTTGGAGGATAAAATGTAGTAGCATCTAGAATAGTCTAGCTATGGGGTGTATTTATTAATGTTTTTTAATCTTTTAGAATAAAAATGTACTAATGAATAGTATATACTAGTACAAATCCATGTAGCATAATATTCCCCAAAATTTTGTAGACACTAATCTGAATTATATAACACCTCAATTTTCTATACTTGGCAAGTACTTATCATGGCTATAACATTTATTTCCAAGAACTTCCTGTTATTGAAAGGCTCATATCTACTCTCTTATGCCTCTTATTTATATCTTAGTTTGATTATATGTTATTCTAATGATTATGATGTTTATACTACTCAAAAATCTAGAAACTTGTTTATTATCATCCTCTGCAAATTTTGGACCTATACTTAGTTTCTAGTTTTTCAAACACTAGTGTCCAAACCAGATGCCTACATCAAGGCTAGTGTCTTGTGACAACCTAAATGTCTCTTGCCCTAAATTCATCAAATTTGAAATTTTAATTTATCCTTATGATTGGCCTAAGTGATTTAGTTTGAGATATTTCCAAAATGGATTGGCATATAAAAATGATCAACCCTTGTTCATCCTCACCTAGCATAGACCTAAAAACTCACAATATAACTTACAAAAAGAATTTAATCAAAATATTCAAGTGAGAATATCTTACCCATTATTTTCTATTTAAATATCAATCATAGGGATAACCCATCTATAGGTCTGATGTATTGAAGGAGCATTCCATAATCCATATTTTTTAAGTTAAAATATAGGTCACTTTATGTACTTGATTATCACATGTTGCATCTTTATGCATACACAAACTAACATGTAGGGGAGAAATACATAATTATAATTACATATCTAGAGTATTGGACATGTAATTATCACTAATTGATAGAGTGTTCCTTGGGGTAGCTTGATATCATGTGACCATTAACCCATTTTTCCCATAATCAATCGAAGGGTGAGGAAGCTAGGGTTTGATATTTTGACAGAGAGTGACATCTTGTGTGTGAGATCTAAACATACTAGAGTAAATGTGATATAAAACCTAGAAGGTTCTAGGTGGTCTAATCTATATATAATTGTTATTCCATGGAAACCTATTCACAAGTTAGATAGTGGTGTTGATGCAACTGTCTAGATTTGATGCAAGCATCTAGGTCATAAAGTGTAATTTATTAGAATCTAATGAATGATATATAATCCATATATAAATTGATTCCAATCTTTTCCATATAAAATATTCATATGCATATTAAACTAGATAAGCACTCTTATTTCAAATAAATTTCAATATTAATTAATAATTATACTTTCTATTTTTATCATATCTCAACATTTTAATTCATAATATTTCTTATTCAAGTTTGTAGTTAATTGGCTTGTTATATATTTCTTTATCACCCTTTTACTTATTTATTTATATATTAATATCCCTATACTATACTGACCCATCTCAATTTAAGGTTAAAAATTTGGCGAGCCTGACCTTTGTACCATGTAACTCCTAGTGTGATCTAGGCTTTTTTTGAATTTTTTGATCTTTTAATTATTAAAAATAAACTAAAATTTAATTTCTATAAAATAATGTTCAATATGGATTAAAAATAACTTATTCCTCATCCTAACCTTAAGGATGGTGATATCTACCATCCCTCTAACTAGGTATATATTATCACTCTTTCAAAGGGTAAGGTAGATGGTATATGGTTGCATGATCAATTAGATTTACCTATATTTTGTTCTTGTGAATCCCTAAAATATAAAATCACCACTATGAACAAGTTAATGGAAGAGTTAAAAAATAAAAATTAATATTTTAACTTAGAAGTTTCATCATTGAAAAATTAGATTTCATATGCACCTACAAAATCCAAAATGTGTCAGTGTCAATCATGTGTTTGCATATTCCTCTAACAATGTCATACACAATAGGGTTTCACTTCCAAATGAAAATCTAAAACAACATACAATGAAAATAAGTGATTCAAATTTTATATCAGGCTATTAAGAGTCCAATTGAAATATTAAGAGAAATACTTTGAAATAAATTTATTCAATTACCTCCATTACATCTTATAAAGATATTAAAATACTATTGTGCATATCATATAATGCATGGGCATCATAAATATTATCAAATATTTTATGTTTCCACAATCCATAAAATAACGTAAAATCTTTTGTAGAAGAAATTGTGTTTAGTTTTTAATTTTTTTTGATAATCTATTATCATAAAGATTGTTATTTTGCATTGAAGTACAAAATTCAAAGTGTCAAAGACAATGGTGACCCTATAATTGATACCTCACTCAAGTAATTTACTCATATTATAAGTACTTACCATAAAACACAAGTTCCAAAATAACAAAAATGGTTACCAAAATACAATTCAAAGAAAGAGAAGGGTTAAAAAAACAAAGAAATAGATCAAATACCATTACAAAATATTCTAAAAATTCCAAATGATTGTGATAGTAATGATATTATTATTAATACCAATATTGTAGATGGAAAGTTGAGAAATATTCATTTTGATCTATTTGATACCTTACCGCATGATCTATTTATACCTACAAGACTTGGTACACATTGGTTGAATCTATCTCCAAAAAAGTCACAAAAATAGTATGACATGGTTTATTACTCATACACCAATGATCAAAGGGACACATCACATGTTCAATGATAAGTTAAAATGCTAAATTTATCATATAATAATGATTACATCAATGATTATGATCCAATTAATAAATAAGTTTGGTATTATCTTAATGATACTGATTACACATCATATGACTATGACACAGATGATGCAGGGCTTCCATAGAGGCATGTGATTGATTAAATCCTTGGGTTCTAGTGGCACTTTTCACATGATACAGGGATTCCATAGAGGCATTTGATTGATGACATCCTTGGGTTCTAGTGGCACTTTTCTTGGTCCATAACACCTTTCTAAAAATCCAAAAAAATAAAAAATCCAAAAATCTAAAAATATTTTCAGCATTTACATATTTTATTATCTCTTTGGCATTTATATTTTTAATTCCATGTTGGTAAATAACATATCATTCCCTTATATATACAAGTGTTCCACACATATTTTGAGTGTGATACAATCCTACCTAGGCAAATAATCTATGCACTTTCATATGTTATCATATGGACATTGGGGGCATCCACTTCTTTGCTCATGATACACCCAGGTTATATCATTATCTGATCATTTTTCATTATCATGTTTGAGATTATATACTTACACATTCCTTTATCCATGCTTATATATTTTATAATTTACTATATATGCTATGTACTTAACATTTTTTGCTAACACATATATCCAAGGACTAATATGATATGTTGATGTTGATTTCTTATGTTCTATGACTTCCTTTTATGCACTTTCTTTAGTGGCTTCTCTTGTTTGCTATTATTTTAAATTATCTTGTTTGTTTGAGAATTTGAATATGCTCTAGTTTTTGTAACCAACATGCTTTTGTTTGCCTAATTTTACATTTGAATATGTCATTACTTATTATATGGACATTTGAATATGTCATTAATTGTCTTGTGAATATTTGAATTAGTCATGTATCTTTGATTATGTAGCATTTGAACATACCCCTTATTTGAGGTCTCTTTAAACCATTGTATTTTGATTTGGTTTTGAGTGATATTAAGTGTGTGCTTGATTTCAAGTTGAAATTGTACTATAACTATCTATATGTTTCCATGATTCACATCATGCATCTTAGGATTTGATGTGATCACATATTATGTACCTTATTACCATATCTACCTAGACATGATACTCCTATATGTTATATGATATATAAATAGATTATACATATTATATAGTTATCTTATCCTTTTGAGGTAAGGTAATTACCATTTTATAATTCCACTCACCTCAAAAATGGGGATATCAAGGGGGTATTTCATAGAGGTATGACCTCCACATTATCTAGAGTTTTAGATTTAGTAGGGGCATGTTATGGAAACATGTTCTCCACACTCATACTAGTTTTAAATTTTAGATTTTAGTGGGGGAATGTCATGGGAACATCTCTTCCACACTTTAAAAATTCAAATTAGCCAACTTCATATTTATATGGTTCAAAAACACATTTGTGGTAGCATTATATACATTGGTACCATTGTTATACCCAAATTTTAGCCTGAAGCATATATGAGGTGCAATATGCCATGAAAAATAGCACGCTAAATTGAAAAATCAAATCATATTTCAGATTTCAAATACTTATATAAACTTTATCATATACTAGGATGGAATTTTATGAACTGTTACTAAGTCAATCTATTGTAGTTGTTGGTTTGATTTTGGTAAGGTTGAGGTGATTGCATCGCTCAATATTAACAAATTTATAAGATGGAGTGATTAATTCATCCACCCTCACCATATTTATAGTGTGATTTGAATTGGATCACTCATACTCACTAGGTTATAAGTATGATTTAGTTGTATAGTTGAGATAATCTCAACTTTTAGGTGGAAAATCACCTTTTTCTAAGACTGGGGGAAAGTTTTCCTCTAATATTTATATATATGCACCTTAAAGTTTTCAAAGTGTCATAATATTATATCTAATACTTCATATTGAACATCATTTCAAATCAATTTTCCAAAAGCATGATGGATACATCAATACATTACTGTACTCCTAACTTTGCTCTCTTTCCTTTCAAGCATTTAAACTTATTTCAATTACATATTATATGCACTAATTATATATTATAAAATTATCTTGGTTTTAGATTATCCACCATAAAGTCACTCAAGCTATACTCACACAAATACAAGATGTGTTATACACACTCATATATGGATTTATTTTCCCTTAAACTAGAAATTTCATTATTAGAATAAATGGGAGGAAAATGTAAACACTAAATATAAATTATATATCACCTAAATATTGTATACTTGGAAATTAGTTCTCATGGTTTTACCCTTTAGTTATAAGACCTTCCTATTGATGAAAGGCTCACATCCAATATCTATTGTGTTTGTTTCTTATCTCATAGTTTGACCTATGTTATTCTGATGACCATGACTTCTATACTATTCAAAATGATATAAAACTAATTATTATCATCCTATACAAGTTTTGTACTTGTACATATTTTATATCTTCCTATAAATTAACATCCAATCCAAATGCCTACATTGAGGCTAGTGTCTTATGCCAAATTAAGTGTTTAGTGCCATAAAGTCATTAAATTTGCAATTATAACATATCCTTATGGTTATTCTATGTGTTTTAATGTGATATATTTAAAAAATGGATTGGTGTATATATAGGATCAACCCTCATTCATTCCCCACCTAACATAAACCTATTAAATCATAATACAATTTACCAAAAGCATTCAATCAAGCATTCATGTGAGTAAATATTCCCTATTCTTTCCTATTTAAATATCAACCATAAGAAAAACCCATCTAAAGGTCTAATGTACTAAAGGAGTATTACATGATCCATATTTACCAAGTTACAAGATAGGTCACTCTATGCACTTGTTTATAACACCTTGCATACTTTTTTACACACAAGTCAAAACATAGGGGAGAACTCCATAAGTTTGAGGCCTTCTTTAGAGTATTGGATATGTAGGTATTGCCCATTGATATAGGGATACTTGGTATATCTATTGGATGAAAAATTAATGAGATGTGTGGGGCATGAATTATTATTCAAAACCTTCTTTTCAATTACACTTAAGCAATCATGAACCATTCAAACAAACATATAGATCTAGCAAGCATAAGCAACTATCCACATAAGCATGAAACACAAGAACTCATCATATATGTGGGAAACCCTCAAAGGGAAGAAAAAACATTGATATTTTCAAATTTAATAAAATATTATAAGATAAAAACTAATTTTAGTGAATCACCAACCCCAACTAGCCAACCACCCACTTGACTAGGCTTTAGCAAATACCTACTTGTAAGGACGTACCAATCCCCTAGATGACTCAGCACCAACTTATCCACCTAATTATTTTCATCAAATTTATAAGATTGTGTTTCTCAAAAAATATATTATTATTATCTCTTCTTCTCTTCACACTCTTATCCCTCTCAAACTATCTTCTACGCCTTTTTGCTCAACTAGTTCTCTTTAAGACTAATTAGGTCATATGACCTTGATCTTCATATGTAGACACATTATCAAATCTTTATTGAAGATCCTATACACTCCTATTATGTTATAAAATACCTCATTATGTTCAATAATATTTTATTTCATTTTCATATATATCACTTACTCAAATAGACCTAAAACGGATTTGTATATATACCATTACTTGTTCATATACCACCTAGTTGGCCAAATACCCTTAACCTATTAGGTCATCCATAGAATAGGTCTTAGGAAAAAATTTGGACATGAATAAACTAATATTTGAGTCATTTTTTTTCTATAATGACTCAATTATGCCTCATTTTCCTTTTAGGTCTCATGGAGACCTATTAGGCCTTCTTAGACACATGTTACACTTTGTCTTCCTTGGAACACTTTCAAACTCGAAACATGAAAGGAAACTATCATATAATAATAAATTATTCTCCAAATATTCCTATATGATAAATAATAAATTTTAAAATAAATCACTACTTAAAACCCCTCATTAGTACTCAGTCTTATTAGGCCTATGTACACCAAAAAATTTGCCTTTCAATACTGAAGCTCAAACTCAATTAAGTCACTCAAACGTGAACAACCAAGTGCATAGAAAGAGTATATATGAACTTAGGATCATAAAAATATTTTTAAAACACTTAAATTTATGGAAACAAGTCTTAAAATCATCGCTTCAGTATGCTCACTCAAAACTGCCAGGACTGTCAAAAGCCAATCATGAAACTACTTGATGTTCAACACCTTATCTCACATAGTATTACATGAACCAAAAAATCCATTTTAAATTAAACTTTTAAACCTCTTAAAATTACTTCCAATATATAAAAAAATAATTAACAAGACTTTTAAGTCATAAACAATAACACCATATGCATTAGATACTTAAATTTAGGGCATAAAGCCTCAAACTCATCACTGTAACTTGTTTACCTATAACTGTCAATTTACCTTAAAGAACACTCATGGTGACATTGACCTTAAACACCTATATGACTACTAAAAATAATTATTATGAAATTATATGATCCTTTTACATATCCATACCATATTCAAATAAACACATCATATGGTCTAGTGGTAACTATTGGTCTTATAGACCTATTTGTTGACCTCACTACACATAGTCCTCACTAAGCTAGACAAGCCATTTTGGATTTATCATTTTCACCATTATACCTAAATTTATATATTTATAATAATCGTGAATATGAAATATCATTCCCAAACAAAATCTTCATGCACTTGGTTTCATCACTTTATCATGATAACACATTCTTATTCATCTTATCATAACTACTTAGGTTTTTCCTTATTTACACCATTTGGACTATTAACGACTGGATAAATTGGATGACCAATTTAGGATGCTTGAGGTTGATCCTATATAAAAACCTTAAAGGACATGAGACATGACTCTCTATCTTCTTCTATCATTTTTCTTACTATGTCTAATATAACTTTTGATAACTACAACTTCTTTAGAAATAAGCCTATAACTCAAAAAAAATTCTCTCCTCTCTCTAACCAATACCACCTAAAGGTACCTAGGAGATTAAAATACAATCTTAAATATTTTACCTAAGCATACAAATCTTCTATCCATTTTCTTATTATGTCCAATATAACTATTGATAACTACAACTTCTTCAAAAATATGCCTATAACTCAACATTTTCTCTCTTCTCTCTCTAAGAAATACCACCTAAAGGTACCCAGGAGATTAAAATAAAAGATCCAATATCTTACCTAAGCACACCAACCCATTCTATGAACTTTTTATCAACATCTTCATCATTGGGTCCTTATTAGGGTTCTAAGAGGGTTTAAACATATTTCTATTCTTAACAATCATTCATAAAGCATATCCCCTTAATCCAAAAACTAATTCTTATAATTTTGAACTATGAACCTTCCCCATCTACCATAAATATCTCAAGTTCACATGAAAATTTATTTTGAGCTAATGAACACATGAAAATCCTTCTCGGGTTGAGATTATGAGCACTTGAGAGACCTTAAAACAACTTTTCATGACTTATCCTTCAAACTATGACCTCAAAATGAATGAAAAAAATTTAAACAACATACCTCACCTCTAAAAATTCTTATATGATCTCAATCGCCTTGAAATCTAATCATGACCCCTTATTAGGCCACACTCTCTCTCTTTGCTTGCTTAGGCCTTGATCTACAAACCACATTAGGCCTTAAAATGACCTTCATACCTATTTCCATGCAGTCTCCACCATTATCACATACTAAATCACCCTCATAAAATCTCTCATGCCTCTGTGCATCCATATTACTAGGTCACCATACCCATACCTTCTCACAAGGACTTTATATGCCATGACTAGTCCCATGACTAGGCTTCTTAAGCACTTTAGACTTGACAACTGACCTTCCAACACTTCTAAAAGTATATACACTTTAATTACATAATCACACTATTTCAAAAAAACTTAAAAAGTGCTTGTGCTTACTTAATTCACCAAAATTCACTATGCACAGCTTCTCACATGGTCTAGACTAGGCTTCTCAAGACACCTTGTACTCAAGAACTAGCACTCAAATATGCTTACCTCGATGATATCAAACAAGAAAACTCTTTATAAAACACTCTCAAACCACTAAAATAATCTCTTTCTGATCAAAATTCTATCATGACCTCATGTAGACCTAGAGACTTATAACCATACTTAAATGCTCACTTGACAATCATACCTCTTTGTGATAACATTGATAACTTCAAGCTAGCCTGAACCTTGACATCAACCAATAGAAGAGATTTTAGTTTCCTTAAAATTTTATCTTGCCTTAAAATTATCTATTACCTTAAAATTATCTCTTACCTTTAAATGCATCTTGTCATATGGCTTCCTTATTGCATCAAGCAAACAAGTTGATACCTCAAAGACCACTCACCATGCATCTCACCATCTACATCTTAACATCAATGAATCCAACCTTGACATCAATGATAACACTTATCAATATCATCTTGACACCATGTTCCCACTAACCCACTTTTGCCATAGTCACTCAAAGGGTGAGGAAGCTAAGGTTTGATTATTTTATAGAGAGTGATAGACTATGCATGAGATTTGAACACACTAAAGTAAAGGTAATAGAAAACCTAACATGTTCCATGTGGTCACACATAGGTCTAGTTGATATTCCATAATAGACACCTATGTCTAAGTCAAATAGTATCATTAATGTAATCATCTAGATCTGATGCAAGTGTTTGAGGTCATAGAATTCACTTTTTTACAATCTAATGATTGATCTAAAATCTAGACCCAGTGGTTTTCAACTTGTTGTATATCATATCTACACATGCATATTAAACCACCTAAGTATTCTTATTTCAAATTCATTGAAATATAAATCAATAGTTTTACTTTTTATTTTTAGCATACATCAACATTTTCATTTATATTATTACTTATAGAGTTGTTTATCACCCTTGTGCTTATTCATTTCTAAATTCTTAACCCTATACTATATTAACCCATATCAATTTAGGGTTTAAAAAAATGAGTAATTGAGTAGGAATGTAATATAAAATGAGTGATAAATAAAATGTATTAAATTAGGTCAATGGTATTTATGACCATTTAGTGAAAAATCATCTTATAAATAATACAATATCGACTAGGCTAATGTAGTTAGAAAGTGAGGTTTTTTGTAAGTGGCCGATAGCATTTATGATGATCAATATAGTTATATGTAGGGTGTGTGAGAATGTATTTTGTGGTTGATGGTGTAGAAAATGTTTAAAAACATACATGTTGGCAGATGTAGTGTGTATAAAATGCCAATATAATATATAAGGGCTAATATAATATGAATTTATATAAGGTCGATGAAGTAGTTAATTATTTATTGGTTTTTTTATTTTTAATGTATTACGTCAATTTTAGGATAAATATCTTACAGGTGATTTGTTTTTTGGCATTTTTTAGAGGTGACAAAGACTTTAGAGATTATTGAATACACCTTTTTTACCATCTGTACTAGATAAAAAATTTAGTCATGGATCTAAATCATCTTATGACACTTGGTTTTGGTGGGCTCATGCAAATGCAATGTATCTAATTAAGAGCTGATTATTCACCATGTTCCTAGAATATGGGAGAGACTAACTAACACATTTATATGGTTAGTAGATGGAGATACTATTGAATTTGATATTATCCTAAATAATGTAGATGAATTGTTAGGATTACCCATTACCAACACATAAATGGTGTTTAGTACCCCATATTCAAAGAATGATAGGCAAGCCTTAGCATTTTGGATAATAGGTTTAGATAGATATGTCCATCCTGGGTTGGTAGTCCATCTATTTGATGTGTATGTTTCAGTCATTACAAATATCTAAAAGGCCATTATTAGGCTTGTGATAGCTTGGTTAATTTTCCATAAGTTATATAAGAAGTTCCCATTGTATATTATTGATCTATGTTTTTTGATGTTGGATTATGGCATATTATATGACTTAGGTTCTATGATTTTAGTGAAATTAGTGAGTTATTTTTTATAGCATTTATCTTGAGGTCAATAAAATATGTGGCCTATTATATATTTTAATATTTGGATTTACGAGAGGTTTCATATGTATAGGCTAATAGGATTACCTTGTGTTATGAATGATTCCTTCCCACACATATAGAGGTGGACATATGACCATTTAGTGAATGTTGTACCACATGTCCAAGTATTGTAGAGTATGACATGGGAAGATATTATTTTCCACCCATATAAGGGCATGGCATATACTTGGCATCCATGTCCAAGTACTTTGTAGGCACATAGTCAATTACAAATTAAAATACATTATCCATTATGGGTGGATCAAAATCTATTACATCATGTACAAGGGTAGTTTGGGTTATTGTATCTAGTGGATCCTTAATTTTGGGATCAACATGCGAGGGAGAGGCATGGTGAAGGAGGTATAGGGATACCAATAGAGGTTCCCATTATATGATGTCACTGATTGATGGTTTTTAAATGATGACACTTATAATAACAAGGAGATAAAGTACCATATTTTTATCACAAAATCATATGCTACAACCACCACCATGACCATGGAGATATAGATATGTTGTTGTCTAGCCATAGATATAGCCATAACCAGAACCACAACATCAAGGAGATCCATTAGGGAAACCTAAATTGATTTGGTCGATAGTGAGGGGGATTTATAGTGGAGCATGACATGCTCATGTGATTCATCATGGATAGTATATAGGTTTTGCACCACGTTTTATCCATGGTACACATGAGGTTCTTAATGGATGATAAGATAGAGTAAATATTAGTGAGTAATATGTGGTTTCTTGTGATTATTTTAATATTAGGTAGAGAGATAGATATATGTATGTTTTTAGAGATATCTATGTGAGATATGATGTAATTTTTACTTTACATTTTGTATATGTTATAGTGGAGGAGACTAGATGGGCAACCATGGTGGAGACTACCCATCATGATATATTAGATGGTGGGTTACCTCAATATGATACTACACAAATGGTTTATCTTGTAGTGCCTTCATCACCTACATATACTAGTTTGTTTCAATTGGTCATTGAGGTATCTCCATAGCTACAAATATTATTAGATGGAGTATATGATACTCTACCAATAGTATTTGGTTGAGGGGACATATAGGTGTGGTAGGTAGTATCTCAGGAAAGATCTGCTTACTTGGATACAACTAGATAATTATCATAGGTGAAGGATCAGGTGACCAATCTATTTGGATAAGTGGATGGTCTATGATCATGCATGTAGTCACTATAATTTAATGTTTAAATATGGTATTATCAAGAATTTATGGGTAGTGTATCACATCCTTGTGATGGAACTCAATCTTAGAGCTATATTTTTTACTTGATTGTATGAATGTGTCACTATTTTATAACAAATGTGAAAAAATGCATGGTTAAAAATATTGAGAATCAAAATATAATATAATGAATGAAAAAATGCAACCAAATTGATAAAAGAGAACAAATAAATCCATAACATCCATGAGCCACCAATAACATACATACATGTGTGTGTGTGTTTTTATATATATGTGTGTGTATATATACACATATATATCTACAAACACACACACACACACACACACACACACACACACACACACACACACACACACACACACACACACACACACACACACACACACACACACACACACACACACACACACACACACATGTATGTTACTGGTGATTCATGGATGTTATGGATGTATTTATTTTCTTTCTATAAGGTGTTTATTTATATGTATGATGTATGTGTTATTATTTTCTAACAAATGTGAACAAATGCATGGTCAAAAATATCGATTACTAAAAGATATTACAAATAATGAAAATATGAAACCAAATTTATAAAAGAGAACATTATTAAAAATATATAAAATAGATGTAAAATCAATGGTTTTATAATGTGTATTAAATATATAAAACTTAGTACAAGATTAAAAAAAATTAAAAGAGAAATGTCAATATGTGATAAGAGTGAACACCAAGAAATATGTAAAAATGATAAAATAATTCAATGTTCGTATTAGTCTATAAAGTAGAAGAGTATGGTTTTCTATGTACATGTCAAAATGTGTAACATTGTGTTTATCAGATATAGGGGTATTTTGTGAGGAATTATTGATCCTATCCAGGGTCTTATACCATAACTCACAAGAGGAATACCAATGAGGTGTGAAATTTTTGAATTGTGATCAAGGGTATGATCAGATAATAAATGATATTCATTAGGGGGAATACCTAAAATAATGTGATGAAAAGAGGGAATGAGAATTACTACATAGGCATTTTTACAATACTTACTAGAAATGAGACACATTAGGCTAATTTGCAAGTTCTAAGAACTTGTTTGAACAACAAGGACTCATGGTACTCTATTTAGTAAATCTAAAATTTTGGGATAAAAAGTTAGATACATAGATCATCTCATAAAGTTTATATATTTATGAAAAACTAAAATGGGCCTACCTTCCCACATCGTGTTACCCATTCCTCAAGACCCCTTATAGAGTTATCAATCTACTATGAAGATTGGTTACTTACATGACAAAGTAGGTGGAACTAAATAGTATAAGGAGACATCTTATCCTAGTCTACTAGCCTACCACATTCCAATGGACCTCAAATCTATCATGAGGCCAACTATGGAGTTTAAGCTTCAACTATAATAGGAGATGTTCCAAAGAAGAATCATGTCTTTTAGTGTGATTTTGAATTTTGAATTTTGAATTTTGAATTTTGAATTCGTAATTGTCTTTTGACCATTACCTTTATTGTTTTATGATTTGGATTTTGATTTTTTATGGATTTTTTGTTCCTCCTCTATATATAGATTTTGAAAACCAATCATGAGTGATATAAGTAACAAACATAATAAACCATACACTTTGGTTACAAAATAGAAGTTATTAAAGAATATGTCATCTTTTAAAGATTCTTATAATTTCCCATTTGTAAGTGTGAAATATCAAGACTAACTTATGTGTTATATTTAATGAGGAAATGATAAGGGATAAATTAATTTTTAAGAGATCCATGTATGTAATAAATGGTACAATGATGAATATGATTGTTGTATGTAGTAAAAAATGCATCATGTCTATAAATCAATCCTAACTCGAAGAAGATAAATCATACTTACACTTTTGATTGGGGATACATTAGATAATTAGGAACACGACCAATATGGGGATCTACTAGACCTACATAGGGGATCCCTTACCAAAATAAATAATTCTATGGAGGGTTCCGAAGCCTCCAATCAAGAACAATCATGCAATAACCCTAACCATGCCCTATGTCTTCATATTTCACTAAACTAATAACAAGTAAAGTAGAGAAATCTAATATTTTAATCTCCAAATCTTGTGGTATAATATGGGGGTTAGTAAATGTTGGGGATCAACCGACAATAGATTACAATTGTGAAAGCAATAAATGCAGAATTAAATCAGATAGACAAGTAATTAGAATGAGATAATTGCAAGAACAAGAGATACAAGAAACCACCCTGAAAACTTGTATTAACAAACTCTTTACAAAGGAATACAATTAAAGAAACTTATTTCTTCCACACCTCTCCTAGATGTATAGATCTCTCAATAGATCTCTATTCCTCAAGAGCTCTCTCTCTCTCAAGAACAATCAACTCCAACAAACCTGGATTGATTCAATTCTGTACTGTTCTTCACTCACAATGAATTACAACAATAATTCACAATAACTACCACAACAACTACTACAATAAGCTAGGAAGATCTAATTCTACATATAGAATTAGGAGACTTGAGCATGTACTTCCAATAGGTAGTTAAGCCACTTGAATAAGGGCTCTAAAAATAGTATTGCTAATAATAGAAACACGAGCTTGAGACTACAACTCAAACTCATCATGCAAACACTCGCTTCTATCCATGGAAATAGCTCTCTGGACACGCAGGTAACCAACGTCGGTTCATGCTGCTTGTCTGTGACCGCCATCGGCCGACCCTCTATCGATGTCGGCGTCTCTGCAACTGCTCCTGACCGACGCCGGTGTCTGTGTAGACTTGAACCTGATAAGTGTGCTCCTTGGTGAAGCTTTTAGCTCCACACCCTAACAATCTCCCACTTGGAGATAAACAGCTGCACCAATACCTGTACAGCAACATCTTCTAGCTCTTCCATCTTTAACTCAATCATGAAGACCAATAGAAGTTGAATGAAGATTCAACTTATCCTTTGTAACCAGCTTGGTTAACATATTAGTAGGATTCCTATCTGTATGGATCTTCTCTAGCTTCAACTCACCATCTTCCAATACCTATCATATGAAATGATACCTTAGCTGTATGTGCTTTGTTCTTGAATGAAAAGCTTAATTCTTAGCCAAATGGATTGCACTCTGACTGTCACTATACAATCTACAACTCTCATGCTCCCTACCAAGCTCATCCATGAACCGTGTCATCCATATCATCTCTTTGCTAGCTTCTGTGGCTGCAATATACTCTGCTTCTGTAGTTGACAAGGCAACAACCTTATCCAACTTAGATATCCAGCTAATCGCCGTTCCACCTATAGTGAAAACATAACCTATAGTGCTCCTCCTGCCATCCAAATCACTTGCCATATCTGAATCTACATAACCATGTAGAGAAGTATCTGAACCTCCATAGCACAAGTGCCTACTGTTGGTTCCTCTCAGATATCTAAGGATCCACTGAACTGCTTTCCAATGTTCCTTACCTGGATTGGCCATATACTTACTTACAACTCCCACTGCTTGGGCAATATCCGGTATAGTACACACCATTGCATACATCAAACTCCCTATTGTGGAAGAATATGGAACCTTACTCATGTACTCTACCTCATCATATGAATTAGGACATTATTCTTTACACAACTTAAAATGTCCAGCCAAAGGTGTGCTTACTGGTTTAGCATCCTACATATTGAACCGTTTCAACACCTTGTCCACATAATCTTCTTGAGACAATATCAACCTATGATTTTTCCTGTCTCTCTTAATGCTCATGCCAAGGATTTTCTTTGCTGCTCCCAAATCCTTCATAGCAAACGTTTGAGCTAATTTCACCTTAAGCTCAGAGATATCCTGCATGTGAGATCCTGCAACCAACATATCATCTACATACAACAATATAATAATATATCTACCATTATCAAATCTCTTGAAATACACAAAATGGTCTGATTGACACCTGCTGTAGCCATGCTCAGTCATAAACCTGTCAAATTTTAAGTACCATTGCCTAGGAGCTTGCTTGAGACCATACAAGCTTTTCTTCAACCTGCACACAAACTTCTCCTTACCCTTGACCTCAAATCCTTTTGGCTGTTCCATATAAATTTCCTCATCTAAATCTCCATGAAGAAACATTGTCTTAACATCTAGCTGCTCAAGATGCAAATTCTCAAAAGCAACCAAAGATAATACAACCCTTATAGAAGTCATTTTAACAACAGGAGAAAAAATCTCACCAAAGTCGATACCTGGCTTTTGTGCAAATCCTTTTACTACTAATCTGGCCTTATATCTCATCTGTCCATTCTCACCTTCTTTCAACCTGTAGGTCCATCAGTTCTTGAGTGTTCTCTTACCAGCTGGCAATTCAACCAAATCCCATGTTTGGTTCTCTCTTAAGGACTCCAACTCCTCAACCATGCCACACTCCCACTCACTCTTGGACTCCACCTATATTACTTCTTCAAAACTCTCTGGTTCTCTACTATCAGTTAACAATAGATAAAATAAAGAAGGAAAATATCTAATTGGAGGCTTACTCACCCTTTCTGACCTCCTGATGGGTGTCTGAGACTTGTTCACAACACGCTGTCCACCCAAATTCTTTGACAGTGACCGACCTCGATCACTTGCAGACTTGTTACTAGCTGACGTCAGTTCTGTCTAATCGACCTCGGTACCTGTCCTATCGACGTCGGTCTCTATACGGCCGACGTCGATTTCTATCCTGTCGACGCTGGTTTCTACCCTGCCGACATCGGTCTCTGTGTTTTCCTGCAAGTGATTATTTCTTTTTCTCGCGAGCTCATCTTGGACTTTCACCTCGTCCAATTCACCATTGCTCTGCTCAGATTGATTCAACTTCCTTAGCTGATCACAATACATCACTCTTTCATTGAAAACAACGTCACAGCTCCTGATTACCTTGTTTGTTTCTAGATTCCACAATCTGTAACCAAAATCATCTGAGCCATAGCCAATAAACGTGCACCTCATAGACTTAGCATCAAGCTTCTTTCTATTTTCTTTATCTATGTGCACAAAGGCTTCACAACCAAAAACTTTGAGATATGAGAGATCAACCTTTTTACCTGTCCATGCCTCTTTTGGAATACCACCATCCAGAGCTGTAGAGGGTCCTCTGTTAATCAGGTATACTGCAGTGTCAACAGCTTGTGCCCAAAACTGTAAGGGCAAACTAGCATGCAATCTCATACATCTTGCATGCTCCATTATTGTCCTATTCATCCTTTCAGCAATTCCATTCTGGTGAGGTGTCCTTGGAACCGTCCTTTGCCTACGGATTCCATGCATGTAACAATAATCTCTGAACTTATGACTGTAGAACTCACCGCCATTGTCTGATCTCAGGCACTTTAATCTTTTACCTGTTTCATTCTCAACCATAGCTTTCCAAACCTTAAAAGTCTCAAATACATCAGATTTTCTTCTAATACAATAGATCCATACCTTCCTTGTAGCATCATCTATGAAAGATACATAGTATTGTGATCCTCCAATGGAAGCAACCTGAGCTGGTCCCCACACGTCTGTGTGAACAAGCTCCAACTTGTGCCTCTTCTTAGTAGACCCAGTCTTGAGAAAACTAACCCTATTCTATTTTCCAAATACATAGTGCTCACAAAACTCTAGATCTATGCCTTTTAAATTTAAAAGCATACCTTTGGACTTAAGAATTGACATCCCCTTCTCACTCATGTGGCCAAGCCTTGAGTGCCACAATTTAGCATCCACATCTGAAGTAGATAATACAGAAGGAGATTTGTTAGTAACATAATTACACAAATAGAGAGTACCTTCTCTCTTACCTCTGGCCATAACAAGTGCGCCCTTGGTCACCTTCCAAGATTCTGCTGTGAGAGTTACTGTACAACCCTCATCCCCTAACTTTCCTGCAGAGATCAAATTTCTCTTCAAGCTAGGAACATGCATCACATCTCTCAACACCCATGTGTTTCTATTCTGCATCTTCAGCTGCACTTTACCTTTGCTAATTATTTTACAGGGTTCATCATCCCCTAGATACACTATTCCAAAATCTCCATGGATATAGTCACTAAAATATTCCCTGTTAGGGGTATCATGAAAAGATGCACCAAAATCTAATACCCAAGATTTTATATTATTATGCAGAGAGAAAATTAAAGCACCTTGTGTAATACCTGCAACCTTAGCTTCTTCCTTTCCTTTGTGCTGATTGTCCTCCTTAGGCTTTGACCAACAATCTTTGCTTATGTGCCCCATCTTTCCACAATTCTAGCATTGTGGCCTTCTGCCATTTCTGGATTTAGATCTGCCTTTCCCCTTAGATTTGGATCTTGATCTGCCTTTCTTGCTCTTCTCTTTCTGCTTTCCCCTGCTCTCAAAACTTAAAGCATTCCCAAATGCTTCTTCTATGCTTTTCCTGCGTATTTCCTCATTCAAGATAACACTAACAACATCCTCTACTTTCAAAATATTTGATGCAGATGCAGTATTACTTACTGCCATTACTAAGCCATGCCAGCTTTCAGGCAAAGAACATAATATTAAAAGAGCTTTTATTTCATCATCAAACACTATATTCACTGAACTTAATTGATTCACAATTCCATTGAAATCATTCAGATGAGTAGAAACAGATCCACCTTCATTCATATGCAAATTAAATAACTGCTTCATAAGATATACCTTATTAGAAGCTGAGGGTTTTTCATACAAATTTGCTAACGTAGTCATCAACTCTACCGTAGATTTTGCCTATGATAAATTAGATATCACAGTGGATGCTAGACTCAGTCTTATAGACCCCAGAGCCTTTCTATCAAGAACTTCCCATTCTTCATCCTCCATGTCTTTGGGCTTCTTTGCAACCCCACCTAATGGTAAGTAGAGATCTTTCTGATACAGATAATTCTCTATCTGCATTCTCTAGTGTTGGTAATTTTTGCCATTAAACTTTTCCATTCTCAATTTACTTTCATCTGCCATTACTTCTCCCACTCAAACAGAAATCCCTGCAGAAACCCCTGTGAGTACTTGTAATCAATACACACTACACAGATCTGAACCAACTGTTAGTGAACCTGAGCTTTGATACCAATTATTGGATATCAAGCTCTGAACCTGCAACCTGGGCTCTGATACCACTTGTTGGGGGATCAACCAACAATAGATTACACTTGTGAAAGCAATAAATGTGGAATTAAATCAGATAGACAAGTAATTAGAATGGGATAATTGCAAGAATAAGAGATACAAGAAACCACCCTAAAAACTTGTATTAACAAACTCTTTACAAAGGAATACAATTGAAGAAACTTCTTTCTTCCACACCTCTCCTAGATGTATAGATCTCTCAATAAATCTCTATTCCTCAAGAGCTCTCTCTCTCTCTCAAGAACAATCAACTCCAACAAACCTGGATTAATTCAATTCTGTACTGTTCTTCACTCACAATGAATTACAACAATAATTCACAATAACTACCACAACAACTACTACAATAAGCTAGGAAGATCTAATTCTACATATAGAATTAGGAGACTTGAGCATGTACTTCCAACAAGCAGTTAAGCCACTTAAACAAGGGCTTTAAAAATAGTATTGCTAATAATAGAAATGCGAGCTTGAGACTACAACTCAAACTCATCATGCAAATACTCGCTTTTATCCACAGAAATAGCTCTCTAGACACGCAGGTAACTGTTGTCGGCCGACCCTCTGTCGACGTCAGCGTCTCTGCAACTGCTCCTGATCGACGCCGATCACTCCTGACCGACGCCGGTGTCTGTGTAGACTTGAACCTAATAAGTGTGCTCCTTGGTGAAGCTTTTAGCTCCACACCCTAATAGTAAATAAATAAACATGCATAAAATATTCTCAATTAAGTTATGTATGAGCAAGACCCTAATACATGGATAAGAAGAGTAATATTATTCAAAGATAATACTTATGCTACTTCTATCTACTAAAGAGAGGAACAAAGTTTAGAGAATACTTACTTGAAATATGAACCCATCAAGACTCAATCTCTCCCTTAGACAAAGGGGCTTTTCAAGAGGTTTTTGTGGTTTTTAATAATCACTAAGAATGCTAAAGCATCTAAGACTTATCTACAAGACTAGATTATCTAAGCATAAACCCTAAGATAAGACTCCTCAAGTAGAGTGGTGGAAGAGCAGATTATAAATAAGTGAAAGTAAATAATAACTCTTGATCATTGGTAAATAATGATGAAGTGAAATTGTATATATAGGTGGATTTAACCCTAAGCCCTTCTGAAATTTTTGGCCAAAAGGGCTGACCCAGTCAACTTAGTATAATTATGGACAAAATTTCACTAGGTTATGGGCTAGGTCAACCAAAATTTGACCTAAACCCTAAATGAATTTTACCCAAAATAGTAGAGGGTTGACCTAGTTGACCTAGTACTGTAGACTGTTGAAAGGGGCTTAAGGTGAGGAAAAGAGGGATGGAAAGTGGGAAATGACTAGAGGAGTGTGCAAAAGAGGAGTAATAGCTTAGGAAATGGTTTTTAAGAGCTGGTTAGACTAGTAATAAGTGGTAATAAGGTAAAAAATTCATGTGAAGCACCAATGGTATACCCACCCCTTTCCTAGTGTACCCTTTATGGCATGCACTTAGAGAGATTGAGTCTTGATGGGTTTTCGTAAGATAGAATTCATCCGTAATTGATAAAGTTGAAAATATTATTTTTGTACACTTTGTAGATGATCATAAGGGAAATATGAAAATTTTAGATGTGGTATAAAATCCATTCACACAAATAACTAGTATTCAACAAATGAGCTAACACGAGAATGAATATAAGGAAAAATCATCCCAAGAAAGGGGGAAAATAAGGGAATGGTTGTCAAATATAAATGAGCATAAATAAAGAGTTAAATTTGGAAATATTCAAATGATTTAATTATAAATAAATGTTTATAAGATTTTTGGTAAAATATTTGGTACTTTGTGATAAATTCATATCTCACAACAATGAAGGAGACAAAAAGTCTCTCCTCTAATATTAGGGAAGGTTCCCTTTATTGAAAGAAATAAAAACTAATATAAAGTGTGTGCAATATTTATAAATTAAATGAGGGGTTTTATTGTGACATTAATTATAAATAAAAATGGGGAAAAGAAGGTGATTATTCATGGGTGAACAAGCAAACACATATTTCATTCAACCATGCAATGAGAGAAAATAAAATAAAAGTAACATGCTTTATTGGCATCAATTGCAATTAATTTTTGAAACTATGAAACATGCATTAACATAATAAAATGCATAACCATAAATTAAAACAAAACACAAAGCTATGAAATTCCTCAATTCTTGGTTAAATATTGAACACAAAGTTTCCTTCTTTTTCCTCTTAAAGATTCAATTCTCATAGACATCAAAAATTACTTTTACAATAGTCATTATTGTATTTATAACAAGAGGGAATAAGATGACGATTCATATTCACAATTAATCTTTCCATTTTATTTTTCATCCTATTCTATATTTTAAAATTTTCAATTTTACAAAAAGGAAAATATGATTTTTATAAAATAGAAGTTAGATAAAAATAGAAAATAAAATTCTTAGACTCCACTAGGGAGTCTTCTTCGATGTTGTGGATGGTATTGAAGAACTTGGTTTAGCTGAAGAAATTTTAGTTCATTTTTTGTCCTAAAGAGGCTTAAATATTTTGAACTTATTTACTACTTTAATAGCATCATGCCATTTCGAGAATACTACATGCTCACACTGTGTAATCCATCACTCATAAACAAGTAACATTACATTTGTAATCTCTACCAATTCAATCAATGGGTTACTCATTTATTCAATTAATACATGGATCTCAATGATTACAAACATGGAATTTATACTAAAAGAACTTTCTTTGAAGATTTATTCTTTTTTTAATCTATTGAATTGCTCTTTTACTTCATCCTCGGTATGCAAGGTGATTGCATCTTCCTAAAATAGGTCGTAATGAATCTCAAATAAGTTAGAAGATATCAAATTCTAATTTTACTTTGAAATATTTATTTTCTTATATAACTCTTTTATAGGTTGGTTCAGAACCTCAATATTTTTGAGAATGCATTCATAGCATTTATAAGAGGACTCATATTCTATTTTTTCAAAGATTATAACATTGACCATTGCATTTATATCAACTTCAATCATTTCATGAATATTTTCTTTAACATCTTCCCATATATTTAGCTCTTTTTTGTCAGCTTTGATCTGTTGACTCATGGTAATGACTTATTTATCAATTGTTGTGAATAATTTCATCACTTCCTTAATGTATTTAATCCTAATTATCAATACTTTGTCCACCTAATCCTCTAAGGTTTTTCCATATGAATTATATTGTGAAAATTTCTTCCTTGATTATGCCTAAAACTTGAGAAGGAGCATCAATATGAGGTGTTGTGGGTATGTTAACTGGTTTGATAAGGTAGTTGACATACCCTACCAACTACTTGATCAAGTCTTAAAGTTGTTCTTGGGTGAACTCATCATGCTTTCATATTTTGATTATTCTTTCAATAGTCTCTTATAAGTTGGAATGTCAATTTATCTAATCACCTCATTGAGTGATATCCTCTTAAGAGTATAATCACTCATTGTCATTTCTACAACATATTTATCCATATTTGGCTCTATAATTTCAACAAATAAAGCACCGAAATGATTTGACACTAATCTAGAATTAGTTTTATCCTTTTTATGAGGAGGAGATTTAAGGAGATTAGATACTACATCAAAGTTAGGAATATATGCTTCCATGACCTTTATTGTTTTGGGTATTGGTTTCATCCATTGGAATGACATAGTACTAAAAGGAGTCATTTGAGCTATAATTGGAGGGGTGGTGGAATTATTTGGAGGATTATCTTTAGGGAAAGGAGGAACATTAAAGAGACTGAAGGGGATGAAAGGATTGCCACATTAAATTTATTTAAAGGTACCTATTGTTTTATACTAGTGACAAAAAGAGAGGGGTCACCAAGGCAATTATATAAGATTGCATCATCATAGTTTTCTTTACTAGCTTTTTTTTACCAATGGTAGTATTTTCTTCACATGTTTCCTTTCTTAGGGTCTTCATCATCACCATCATAAAAAATTAAAGGGATAGATTATTTAATCATCATGCTAGCACTTCTCTTCTTTGGATTCAATGTAAGAATTTATTTGGTAATAGATTAAGTATTTCCTTTTATAGAACCACCTACTCTAGTCACCTTAGCCAATTTATTATTTAACCATTTATCAATTTTGACCCATACTATTCAATTTATTTTGTGCACATTTTCCATCTCTTATAGTGATCAATGTATGGTAGGCAATGTGGTAGATACTATGTTATTTATATATTATGGGTTAATGAGTTTGTTCATGTCATCAACCATGCCCTTAGGGACCCATTCTTCTATGAATACTTTTATCTAATCCATATTCATTCAGATCCATTCTCTCCAAACTACTTTGTATTCATCTAAACAATCTACCCAATTGTCCTCCTAATGAGGCACATGTTGATAGGTTGAACTAATACCAAGCATATTTTTACATATCTTTTTATTTTCACAAAATTCCTATTGCCATATGATAGAAGAGTGAATTGAGAGATGGTTGATTCAAAATATTAAGAATTAACCATTGTTTTACATGTGAAGTTACCCAATGAAATAATAAATGAGACACCCAATATGTTTCAATCTCTATAGCATTTGTGTACTGCACCCAATTATTTGCATAGCTATATCAATATTATCTTGTGATTTTTTATCTCAAGAGCCTCAATGGGTATCCTTAAAAACCACCAACCCTAATGTAAGTGTAATTTTGATATTGAATATAATAGCTATTGTATTGACTGATCAAGGTGGTTACTTCATCTAAAATTATTTTACCCCAATCTTCATCTAGATATTACACGACATTCATTGTGAATGTGTCATTCACCATGGTGACATGTTTATTTCTTTATCCTAGAGTCAACTGAGGGAAACATTCATAGAATTGAGTGGAAACAGTGATAATTCCATGTTGTCAAAGTCATGGATAGATAATTTGAGAGGTTAATGAATAGAAAAGGTAGGAAGTCATGAATAATTGCTTATTTGATTGCACCTTTAATAGTTTTTAATGTAGAGTGTCACTAATCATACCCAATCAATAAATTTTTTTTTGTGGTAGATGATTTTCATTGGCATGAACATCCATGGGTGGTGGAAAGTTTTGGTGTCCTCATTGCCTACTACCCAATTTAGGAGGGTAATCATATTCAAGAGTTCCTCTTAAAAGTCTACTTAGAAGAAATTCATAGGCAATTTTGAGACTCTCTATCTTTTATTTTTTATTCATGAATTACCAATGATATTAAAATACTTATTTGAATCTTTGTCTACATATTTATGTCCTTTGGAAATGTTCATGTTGGAAAAGTCTTCAAAAGGACTAGAATCCTCATTATCATCCCCATTATTGTACTATCAATTTTGTCCATAAAAGATCCACTATTTGATTTGATCTTTAGTGTTGATGCGTCATAGTTTTTTACATAGGAAGAAACTAAGTCATAGCATTAGACCGAGGTAGGGAAACCTGCCTCCTAAGGAAGACCAGTCTCTATAAGGTGAGTAGGTAATGTGTTTGAATTTTCTGAGTTTAGCCTATAATAGAATTCCTCTAGGTCCATGTGTTTGATTTTTAATTTAGTGATATTAGGGATGTCATTGTCCAATACCAAAAATGGTTTATACCCCATATATTTTAACCTCATATTGGTAGGTTTTAGGTACATGAAAGTGATTTCATAGGTGAGATCAAGGAGTCTAAGTAGATCTAGGGGTGGGAATTATTGGATTGGTTGAAATGAGTGGGGAGTAATGGTCATATGGAAAACTCTTGAAACTAGTGGAATGGTTTTCAAACAGAGTTATTATGTAGGAGGAGAATCTATAAGAATAAAATAGATTACTAAAATGGTACAACAAATTTATAAAGTAATGTGGGAAAATTTGGGTAAGCCTTCACTATGAAGGAGAAAATAAGGGTAGAATATAAAACTTTAAATCAAAATCATGGGAGAGAAGGAGAAAAATTGAGCCTCAAATCTTATTTATAGGCCCTTAGATATATCAACATGAAATGACCAACCACTGAGAGCCCAACACACAGACCAAGGAGGGATGGTCAGCCAACCTTGATTCATTAACTAATACATAGGTGCACATGCATGTCTTTTTGTGTGGGGGTTAGTGGATCATTTTAATTCATCCATAATGCAAGAACTTAGGTTTATGTGGTCACATTTCATGTGACAACATGAATGGGTATCATTCAATCATACACAACACATTCAAGAGATCTATATTTTCTACACAACCTAAGGATTAGGATGTTTGAACCTCACACTATGTAAGGCATGTAAACATGATTTGAGTGTGTTATTTTTACACATAGTCAGATTTCATATTTTTATTAAAATTTTCAAACTTTATACATCTAACTCAATTATTCATAATGAATATCAACACATTTTTCTCTGACCCATGATTAACATTGGCATTTGACAATTTTGGGAATAATAGATAGCTCAGTTTGGGGATGTTAACTCATAAGAAGGTACAAACTAAACTTCTAAAATCTCATGATTTTATAGGTTAGTGCCTTATCCATTAGGAAATAGAGTCAAAAGGAAACTAAAGGAAACTAAAAAATAAAAAATAAGGAAATGCACAACTGAAAAGAAAACACACAACTAAAATGAAACACACAATTGAATGGAAATGGTAGGTGACAACCTACCCTCAATCTTTATATAACTTAAGATATTTCCTATTGTATGGTAATAAGAGGTGATTACCATATTTTAATGCTAAATATTACATGTTTTAACTACATAATTGTCAAATTTGTTAGAGGTATAACCACTAAGAGAGGGGTGAATTAGTGATGCAAGATATTTTAAACTTTAATTATAATTATTTCAAACTCTTAATCAAAGACCAAAATCCTTCACAAAGAATACAAGTTATTCATAAAAATGAATAAGATAGATAGTTCAAGATCATACACATAACACATTAATTATGTGGGAAACCCTCATGGGGAATAAAACCCACTTTCAAGCCTGCAAACACATGGACTACTTGTCCTATAAGATTATCACAAACATGAGACCTTTTAGTGAACCACCCACTTCATAAGGATAACCCACCATTAATTATTAACAATGACTTACTATTTCTAGATTTTGAGCACCCATAAAACACCTTATAAAATAAACAACTAAAAAACTTTGATTGTAGATCAATCTGATTGGAGAAACAATGTTTAACACCTATCTTTCAACTCATCACACACAATCAAACTTGATGATGCAAGTAATGCATCTAAAAACCCATTTTGGATGACTCTAGGCTTCTTTGCTTATCCTCAATCTACTTTGTACTTCATTTCATCCATTTAGCATACTCACTCTAATCTCTTTTCTTTACCTCTATCATCTGCTCTCTCAACACCTTCACATTCAAGTCTCGAAAGCATTGCCTTGGTCTCCACTATTTAGAGAGTCTTCATGAATATCAACTTCTAGTGATAGGACCAAAACTCCCAAAAGCTTTGACACAACTCGTCAGATTTAAGAGAACACATGATTACCATTGTATAAGCAATTAAACATGCAGAAATACCAGAAGAACAAATAACTATCAATGAGAAAACACATAGAATATGAGAGGCAACACATAATTGTATTCAACTCATTACAAAGGAAATTACAATAAAGAGATCACACTCTTCTTCCACCTCTGTGAGGCTTCCTCCTCAAGGGCTCCAAGTAATCTTCCCACCTGAGTAATCTTCTCTCATAGGTCACAACACACAGCTAACACAAGCTGTTGTTCACCTCATTGTACATCTAGTACAACTGAGTACGAACTGGTACTCCAAGTAGATCTCACCATGATCTTGCTAATGTATTGCTGTTACCTTGGACCCTGGCCAACCGCTGATCTCTGTTTAACCCTCACATACACACATCCCTGCATATCAAACCTGATCTTACTTATACATACATGGGGAATCCTACTTGAGTCCACCATGGGAAGAACTCTCCAGGCTCTACATAGCTCTTAGGCAGATTGTCCACTTAACAATACAGCCCATGAGTCTATTATATAGAACTCATGCATACACTTAATTTAGACAAGTGGCTCAAAGACTCGAACTAGTCTTTAACATGCAAACTCTTCGTTCACTTAACTGACTGTTCGTTAACAGCAGTTCAGACCGCTACAGGTGACCGACATCGATCCCTGCCTTCCTGGAGGTGATCGATGCCGGCCGATATTCTACCGATGCCAGTTTCCCTTCTGCATCCCCTGATCGACGTTGGTTTTGGCCTACTGATGCCGGTGACTGCATATGCTGGAAACCCTTTTGTTTGCCTTAAGGTGTAGGTTTTAGCTCCACACCCTAACAATCTCCCACTTGGAGATAAAGAGCTGCACCTGTACCCAAACCAGTACTCTATCTAATCTGCATCCTGGCTTGTATTCCTCTTCAAGCTCCCGCTTGAAGACAACCCACCACACTCCTTGTGGTGTTAAACTTGTGCCTGATTTTCTTCATTCTCATTATACCATCTTCTGCCTTGCTATACCCCCACTCAAATAGCAACCCCTGTGAGTAACCTGTAATCAACAAACACTTAACAAATCTGGGCCATCTGTTAGTCAAACTCGCTCTGAGAATGTCCAACCTCGCTTTGATACCAACTGATAGGACCGAAACTCCCCAAAGCTCTGACACAACTTGTCAGATTTAAGAGAACACATGATTACCATTGTATAAGCAATTAAACACAGAATTAAACCAGAATGATAAAGTAGCTAGAAACTTGAGACAACAAAGAATTTGAGAGACAACACACACTCTTGTATTAAATACTACTAGAAGAAAATACAATAAGGAAGATGCCACTTCTTCCTCCACCTCAAAGGCTTGCCACACCTCAAGACCTTCTTCCCTCTCTCTTTTGCTCAACACAACAACTCTAAAGCCTGAGTTATTATCCCTCCTTGAATGCTTCAGCTGATCTCCTTGACCTTGCTAGCTTTAATGCTTTTACTTGCCTTAGAATAATTACAATACATGCCTTATGGGTCTTTAAATAGGATCCCATGCTTACAAAAAATAGAACTCTAGTTACAATAATTAGACACGTAGCTCGTGACTATAATTAGTCGCTTGACATGTAAAAACTCGCTTCACTTAACTGATTGTTCGTCAACAATAGTTCCGAAAATACATAGGCGACCGACGCCGGTCCCTGCTTGTTTGGTGCTGCCGACGTCGGCTGACTGTCTGTCATCGCCGGTCTCCTTCTCCACTGTCTGTGACCGACATCGGTTATACTACCAACGTCGGTTCCTCTGGTTCTTCAGCATCCTCTCTTGTGTCTGCAAATAGTTGAAGCTTTTAGCTCCACACCTTAACATCCTTATAAAATAAAGAACTCCAAAACTTTGATTGTAGATCAATCTAATTGGAGAAACAATGTTTAACACCTATCTTTCAACTCATCACACACAATCAAACTTGATGATGCAAGTAATGCATCTAAAAACCCATTTTGGATCACTCTAGGCTTCTTTGCTTATCCTCAATCTACTTTTTACTTCATTTCATCCATTTAGCATACTCACTCTAATCTCTTTTCTTTACCTCTATCATCTGCTCTCTCAACACCTTCACATTCAAGTCTAGAAAGCATTGCCTTGGTCTCCACTATTTAGAGAGTCTTCATGAATATCAAATTCTAGGTCAGCCAAAATACTTACCTTAAGTCTTAATACATCTAATCATGCTAACACATATCTCAATACCATCCTCATAGGTTGGCCATAGAATCCATGGGTCACACTTAAATAGCTACGCTTTTCAAATAGGTCTTAATATCCCTCATAAGTCTCATGAAGATCTATTACCATTTTTAGAACTTCATCAAACAAAAAAAGAACACAATATGACTTTAAAATCCATGGGTCCACTCTATATTACATATAAGATATATTTAAATGAATAATTCTAACAAAACCATCTTTTGTTAAATCACAAATTGCTTAAACATTATTCGGTACATACAATCACCATAAATGAATAAATAGTAAAATTTTAAGCTCCATAAATTTTAATTTAGAAAAAGTAAAACCTTTTAAATAGGTTATCTAGATGCATCTTTAATTGCTCTTCAACTTTTCTTTTTACACCACCATGATATTCATCGTAGATTAAAAGATATAGCTCAAAAACTATAGACTAGTTTTCCCTCATTAATTTGAAATTTTAAATTCCAACAGTCACTGTTCAAAGATTAAACATCAATCACTTTGACTTCACCTCATACTTCCTAGAAACTTTGAATAAATATGCACCATCTATATCCTTATAAGTAGCCTAATATTTATTTTTCAATGCTCATTGTTGATCTTTTGATCTAAGCTCCTGGGATTTTGCCATTTGGCAGCCCTAAATACCTTTTACACATTTAACTCTTTGACTCGACCTACACCATTGATATCTATATGTAAGAACACTCATAAACCATTGATCTTATATCAACTCAACAATATTGAGACACATGTCACAAGCACATTTAATCTCAAGAACCTTTGCCAATTTAACTTCACTCATGCCCTTGATCTATATTTGACAAGATCATGCACTCCATTGGATCCTTATCTAGTCAGATAAATTGCTCACTATTAGATATTTGATCTGATTCAATTCTGACCATAGATATTTGATATCAAAAATTTGGAAAAGTATGGGAACATAGAAAACTCTATCTAAGGAGCCAAATTTACACCATAATAACTTTTTCTGTGCTCAATGTCTAGACCTAAAATTTAAACCATATGATCTCCTCACATAGGAGAATCCATTCATGTATCAAACGAATCCTAAAACCATCACATGTGTAAAATATTACATCATAAAATTTATTACTTAGCTTTGTCTATCAAGATGACTAATTAAGCTTAAACATTCGGCATCCTATAAAAAAATGTAGTGGTAAATAATGTAGCTATAAAAACATAGTATGACAAAACATCACGAGGACAAAATGTAATGAGGAAAAAATGTAGTGCTATTGGTAATGTTGTGAATATGACACAACTTTCAACTAAAGGTCCAAACTCATGAAATCACATTTTTCTCTCTTATTTTGCTTGTAAATTTGGTGCATTAATTTTCCACCATGAAATGTTAACTATTATCACCAAAGTGAACTAGACAATAAATAAATAATGTGATAATTAGTGAAAATGTCCTAATTATGATCTTCATGACATTTTTTTGACATTACCAATATTTCTATGTTTTTTCTCTCTATGTTTTGTCCTCATAATGTTTTTGTCATACTATGTTTTTACCGCTACATTTTTTACTACTATGTTTTTTTCCACTACATTATCACATAGATTCAAACATTCATATGACTATTATAATGAGTTCCATTCACTTCCATACACATTATAATCACTCAAGACCCCCCATAGGGTCTCTATAACATGACTATACCATCAATATCATCCGTCAATTTCCTTACCAAGTCAACCACTAGATAACCATGCAAGAGCATTGAAACATATTGAAGCACACTTTGTCATTGTCATTCTATCATACATGACACATCATGAACATCATTGATCACATTATAGACATCATTAAAAAACCTCAAACAATCTCCCACTTTATCATTGATATAAAACACTAATATAAATCTTATGCTCATACTCTATCTCTTTCTTCAAGTACTTACTCCCCCTTTGACATAAGGAAAATGTGGGCTCATCTTTTGATCATGAGAACTTGAGAAAACTTCAAGAACCAAAAATAGGAAAGGACCACCTCTTAGAGATGGTACAATGTCCCCCTAACACTGTGCATACCTTTTCTTACCTTGAGATTCTTGAACATGCTTCAAAACTATACTCTTCTTTGATCATTCTCTGTTCTATGAAGACAAAACATATAAGAGCAACAAAAACCACTTGAACTCATCTTGAAAACATTAAAAGATAATTCCCATTATATTATTGATATCTCTTGAAGCCTCTAAAATTATTTGAGTTAGCCCCCCAAACCCACACTCCACCTAGATCATGATATCTAAATCAATTTACTACAGACTACTAGAGCAAGCTCATGAACCAATTGTTCCCCCTTAACCAATAACCTTCTATTTATTTTTAGACAAAGAGATGATTCCCAATATTTTTCTTAGATACTCAAATGTTGCTTTTTTTAATGGTTTCATCATAATATCTATAAGTTATTCTTTTATAGGCACATATTCCAACTTAACATATTGATTGCTCACTTTTTCTCTCAAGAATGATATCTAATAGGAATGTGTTTAGTTTTTTATTGTATTACATGATTCTTTGATATATAAATTACACTAGTATTTCCATAGTAAATGGGATAATCTTCTTTTTTCCTTACCTTATAGTCTTCCAACATTTTCTTCATCCATAGAGCTTGAGTGCAATATGAGGCAACAATTATATAGTATATAGGGATACTAAGCCTTTCTTCTTGCTTAGCCAAGATAACAAGTATTCACCCAAGAATAAAACACCACCAATGGTACTTTTCCTATCATCCACACAACCAACCTAATTTGCATCAGTGTATGCCTTTAGATTCAATTATTTGCTCCTGGGATACCATAAACCATATTCTATGGTGCCCTTAAGATACCTGAAGATTATTTTGAATAATTTCAATTGAGATTATCTAGGATTAGCTTAAAACCTACCAACAAGTCCTACTACTTGCATGATGTCAGGTCTAGAAGTAGTGGAGTACAAAAGAATTCTAATCATGGATATATACATGGTTTGATCAACCTTTGGTGAGTCATCTTGTTTACTCAGCTTGTAACCTGTAATCATTGGTGTACTCATTGGCTCACACTCCATCATATCAAATTTCCTTAGCATATCATTGATGTATTTAGCTTATGAAATGAATATCCCTACATCTAATTGGTTAATTTCTAATCCTAAAAATAATGAAATCTCCCCCAATATAGACATCTCAAATTCGGTCTTCATGACATCTACAAATTCTTTGCTCATATTGTCATTATAAGAACCAAATATTATGTCATCAACATAGACAAATACAAGTAATTGATCTATACCTTGACTCAGAAGATACTTGTCTAATCTATCATACCAAGCTCTAGGAACTTGTTTAAGACCATATAAATCCTTATTAAATTTGCATACATAGTCTTAATCACTTGATAAGAAGAATACTTTAGGTAGCTCAATGTACACTTCTTCTAAGTTTCCATTCAAAAATTGGATTTCAAATCCATTTGGTTTAGCTTAAATTATTTGAAACTAGCATATGCCAAGAAAGATCTAATTACTTTCATCCTTACCACTCGAGAAAAAGTCTCATCAAAATCTATTCCTTAAACCTGAGCATATCTTGTACACACAAATCTATCTTTATTTCTTGTAATCTCTCCTTTCTCATTCATATTATTTATGAAGACCCACTTAGTGCTTAACACATTCTTAGTTTTTGGTCTAGGAACCAGATCCCATGTTTCATTCTTTACTATTTGATCAACTTATTCATCCATAGCATATGTCCAACTTTCATATTTTCTAACTTTTAGGAAATTTTTGGGTTCAACTGATGACAACAAGATAGTGTTTTGTTGATTCTAATTGATTAATATTATTCTTAAAGTTTTCAAACTTACATCCAAATTACTAATTACAAGGAGGCAGGATGATCCTTTTTTATTATCTTAGATGGAGCTTTAGTGTCATGTCTTGCTTCTTCCTCTTCATCTTCATCATCTATTTGAATAGATAACTCATCCTTGTTTGAAATAGAATTTTGAATAGTATCACTTGCAAGTTTGATTTCTTGACTCTATTTGTCTCATCTACACTCACATTTGAGATTTTAACAATCTTTTGAAGTCTCTTGTTGAAGCATCTATAGGTAGAGATGATAGGAAGAGTAGCCTAAAAAGATGCCCTCATCAGATCTTGCATCAAATTTGCCAAGATTTTATTCATCCTTTTTGATATAACACTTGCTCCCAAACACTCTAAAATGTTTGACATTAGCATCTATATTCTTCCATAGCTCATATGGAGTCTTATCACCATTTACTCTAATTTATCACCTGTCAAGAATGTAAACAAAAGTGTTTGCTACCTCTTCCTAATAACCATCTGATAGTTTAGAATCTTGAAGCATATTTTTACTCATTTATTGAATAGTTATGTTTTCCATTTCAAGAATGCCATTTTGTTATGGTGTTATAGGAGTAGAATATTCTCTTCTTATCCCATGTTCTTCATATAAATCATCAAATTTATGAGACCAAGACTTTCCTTCTCTATCTAATCTTACAAACTTAATTTTAGATTCCTTTTTAGTTTTCACAAGTGCTTTGAATGCTATAAATCTTGTAAAATCTTGAGATTTCTCTTTAAGAAAGCATATCCAAGTCATCCTAGTGAAATCATTAATGATAAAAATGAAATAGTTATTACCTTGAATACTTAGAGTTTTCATAGGTTCACATAGATCAGTATGGATCAATTCTAATGGCCTTGTAGTGTAATGTTCCTTGGAATTATATCTCTTCTTGATTTGTTTCCCATGAAGACATGTTTTAAAAGAGAATGAGGAATTTTGGTAATTTTTGGCATATGTCTTACTAACACCTTTGAATTGATCCTTACCATATTGTCAAAATTTATATGTCTAAGTCTTCTATACCAGAGACTTTCATCTAACTAACTTATGAAACATTCCTCCTTATTGGGTTTATGGAAGATATACAAGTTATTTTTTACTTTATGAATGTTTACAATTATTTTTCCAAACATTGACCTTTTAACTTCTTATTCCTTGTAATGAAAGGTTTGAATATTTCCTTGCTTCCACATTTGACTCACACTTAAAATATTATGTTTCAAACCTTCTATATATAAGAAATTATTGATTCTAGTATGACCATTATCAAGACTCATAGTACCTTTTCCAACAATATTAGTAGATATATTATCAATGAATCTAATTGAACTTGGATTGGTCTTATTAAGAGAGATAAAATTGTTCTTGTCTCCTATCATATGACTTGAACACCCACTATCTATGTACGACTTCTTTTTCTCATCTTCTTGAGTATGAAAAGTTTTTTGAACAAACATTGATTCTTCCTTTGGTGTACTATAACTATTTTGTTTCTTTTCTTATTCTTTATTAGGCTTAATATCCTTGAACAATTTGATGGTGTCAATGACTTTAATGTAATTTTTCCAAAAGGCTCTTTTACAATTATTGGTAATATGACCTTTCTGAATGTAGTTATATCAAACCATACTTCTTGAAGTGAACTCAACTTGCCTTACCTAATTTGGATAGAATCTTGTAATGTGTCCTATGTCATAACAACCAAAGCACTCAACTTTGTTCATGTTATTTGACTAATGATTCCACTCATTTTTAGAAAGTCTTTTACACTTTCTATCCCTATGATCAAATTGATTGAAAGTATAACATTAACCATTGAAATTTGAATACCTCATGGCATTTTGTTGTCTAATCTAATTTGTCCTCATTATACCAACATCTTCAGTCCAAGATTTATTGTTAAACCTCAAGGTCTAATCTTATTTTTTCACATTAATCTTTACCTTATGTTGATTTGCAATTTTTTGTTCTTATTTGTAACTAAATATAGTTTTATCACTAGCACATTTTTTAATATTCAAAATATTATCTAGATAACTTGAGCTCTTTTCAAACATCCAAAATGACTTCACCTTACTAGAAGCCTTTTCTAACTCAGCTTTTAATGACTCATTTTTGAGCACATACCTTAAACACTCATCTTCATTATCAAACTTAGAATCAATACGTTCACTCTCATTTGATGAGTTATAATATTTATTGGTGTAGAGAATCTTCTTGTCATTATACCTTGTGAATCCTTTCTTCCTCTTATCAGACCTCAATTTGTACTTGCCTTCATCTTGGTCTTCATCATTCTCTTTGTCATTGTTGTCCCCAAAAAATGCCACTCATTTTTTTTGGGACAACATATGAACTATTTTGGTCCTACAGACCAAAATTGTCTCTTCCCTTTTCAAAAATTGTTCTGAGCTTTCAAATTCCTCATTTTTCAAGCTTTTTAGATATCTATGGACTCTGCAGGCTTGAATCTATGGACTCTATGGGCTTGAATCTACGGACTCCCCTAGTTCTATGGACTTAGTTTCTACAGACTCTATATGAGAGAAATAGGTTCAACACTTAGCCATTTTTTCTATCAGGAAGTTCAAAAGAAGGTCTTCTAAGAGCCTGAAGGACAAGTGCCCTTGTGGAGGGCACCTAGCTGCCAAAAATTGACCCTTGCAACTTTTTTGAAAGGCAACCTTGGAGGTTAGATAGCCCTTTTGGAGGGCAGGTGAGGAGCAAATGGACCTTTGCAAAAGTTCAAAGGATAGTTTTGGGCTTGAACAGCCCTTATGGAGGGTAGAGTGAGATCTCCCTTGAGAAGGAAGCAAGTGGGAAAGACATGAAGGTGAAGGAATTAGAGGTCGAAGAAACCTATAAGATTAGAAGTTGAAGGCATCCAAAGGACCTCGAAGGGCAAGTTCCCTCTAAGAAAGATCAAACCTCAAAGAGCATTGGAAGCCACCATGTGTCCCTTATAAAGTCAAGTGAAATCTGCCAAGTGTTGTCTACTGAGACATAGTTTCTAGTAAGTTTCAAAGCAATGAAATGCACCACGTGTCCCATTATAACTCAGTAGAGCATGACAAGTGTCTGCATCCAAATTTCAAGTTTCTAATAAGTTTTAAAGCTTATTTTGATAATCTTATCTAAAATTCAAGTAGAAACTACCAAGTGTCATATGATGAGACCCATTATAATTTGCTTCTAGATACGGTGGAACTCACCTCCTGTCCTATTATAACTCTATAGAGTGCACCAAGTGTCAACATCTATAATTTCTTCCTTATACTTCTTTGTCTTGTAAGGACCACGGTGGACCCTAAGTGAGTTGCTTAACTCAAGCAGAGTGTGACAAGTGTCATCATCTGCATGAATCCAAATGAGTCCTAAATGTTTCTACAGTGTTTTTAGGAGCTTAGTAGAAGCTGCCATGTGTCATCTTTTGCAAGACTCTCAAAATGTATCTAAAGCTTCAAAAAACATGCCACGTGTCTTGTTAAAACTCAGTGGAGCATGACAAGTGTCTATGTCCACATTTCAAGTTTCTTATAAAGCTTCTTTCAATAAGCTTTTCTCAGAGTTCCATGGAGGGCACCACATGGCAACTAAAGAAGGTTTTAATATGTGTTTCTAAAAAGTAATGAAAGTTGCCATTTGTCCTTTATAACTCAGTGGAAGCCACCAAGTGTCCTCACCTATTTCACAATGGAAAACACCATGTGTCACTTGTTGAGATTAGCGAAAAGTGGCCAAAGCAAGTAGGAAAGTCATGAAGGAATTGCTAAGGAGGATGACAGGCCTGCAACCATCAAATTTAAGGCAAGCAACTAGCCATTGGCTTTCAAATGATGACAGACTAGAACATGTCAAATTTGTGGCAATGAAACAATTGTTAATCTTTACAGGCTTAAGCAAAAACCTGAATGCATTTAAAGACTTTCAGGGTGAGAGGAAGAACCAAAGGAATTAGAAAGGAGAAAATATAGTCCAAGGGCTCAAATCATAATAGAAAGAGGGAGAGGCTAAAATATCTACACAATCGTTATTCTAGTAGGTGGAACAGTCTGCAAAGTAGATATTTTGACTGGAAAAAATTGAAGATAGCCTATTTATCTCCCTTGGAGTAAAGACAAAATGGATAGCTGCACAGATACCAGATGATCTAGACCTAGGAGAAGACATTTGAGATGAATCGACACACCATAGCTAAGACATCTGCCCTATTTCAGCATGATCCCCCCTAACAGAACTAAAAATACATTCAAGGCATTGAATGCACAACATAGGCCATTCCATGGAATAAAGTGCCAAGCCTTCTTGGCTGTTATATATTGTATTCTCTTATGTCATTTTAAGGGAGATCTTCTCATTACTAGAAGCAAAACTCTACCCAAATTGAAAGGCATTACTGAGACTTTGAGCTTAGATTGTTGTTCATATTATTTTATTTGAATGAGAAAGCAAGTTACTTGTAGACTTTGTGTTGTTATAGCTTGTGCTATTTTAGGAAATAATTCTTATGTTTGTTTCCTAGGAACATTCTTGTTTATTTGATCTAACAAGCAGAACAAGTAGAAGTAATTAGGAAGGTGTCTTGAAGCCAACTGTGGAGAGACTTTATGCCCCCACAATTGCCTTTAGTGTGTTTTCTTTTTGTTCCTATGCAAAGGATCTTGGGATGAATTTGTGCCCTCATTATCTTTCATATCTCACTCTTGGATAATTGAGGTGGAGACTTTGTGCTACATGTCAGGCTACTGGTTACTGTACCCTTAGTTACCAGTTACTTGTCACTACCTAAAATAAATCCTATTGTTCCCTACAAGAACACTTTTGAAAGAAGAGAAGTGCCTTTAGTGTCTTCACCAAGGTTTTCTCCTTTGTTTGTGAACATCATCTCTGAAAAAAGAGAGATGGATGGTGTTATTATACCCTTGAGTGTTATTTTCATCTTATATATAGTATATAGCTCATCATACTTATAGGGAACCTCCCCTTGATGAGAGGAGAGATTTTTCCCCTATTGATGTAGTAAACCTACACACCTATCTGATTAATCTCCCTATGTTATGGTTGAAGAGACCTATTTTGATCACCATTTAGCTAGTTGACAAAATATTCACCCAATAGTTTTTGGTGACTCCACTAGGGAAGGACAAGTAGTTTTAAGCCTCATGCTTCAAGCTGAAGTAGGGCCAATTCTTTCTCATTTTTATCCTATAATCTAGCAACTCCATGCTACACTAGAAGCCAGAGAGTTCAAGGTGTTGTTGACCCTATCTTTGAGTTGGTGTACCAAGGAAATTTTGATTTTTTCCCTCCCCAACTTCAAGTTTAAAGATCTAGGAGTGTTCCTCCTACCCTTACGAGATCACCAACATAAAGTAGGGCTACTTTTTATACTATTAGCAGAGTGTTTCCCATACATACACCACCCAAATTTGTTATCCCTCTTTTTCATAATCTAATCATGGTACTTCAAGGCCCTTGGGGTCATTTGGCCCACTAAATCTTACTCCACCTCTACATGAACTTACATGTAGCTCAAGAAATAATTTATCTAAATTCTTTGGTGATGGAAGAGTTCATCTTGATGAACACATTACAGCCTTCAGCATAGCCTGTGGTGTAATAGGAGTGGAATTTGAGGATGTTGTAGTTAGGCTCTTCATGGAAACACTACAAGGTGTTGTTGTAGACTGGTTCTACCATCTACAAGCTAGATCAATGACTGACTGGGACACACTCAAAGCTAAATTTTAAGCTAGGTTCAAGCCTATAGAAGATACACATGCCTTGCTAGCCTAGCTCACACAGATGAAGGAACCTCATGAACCTATGGGGGATTTCATTGCAAAGTTTGATAAGCTTAGAAATTGAATTCCTATAATTGCTTAGCCAATACCTGAAAACCTTAAGTGCTTCTTCATCAACTCATAACTACCTGAAGTGAGTTTTCTGCTAAGGCATGTTAGCCACATAGACCTTAAGGCTACTCAAGACTTGGCTAATGAAGTAGAAGATGACCTTATCTTGGTAGGGAAGATAAGGAGAGATCCAAATAGAGGTAAACCCTCTTCATCTTTTGAATACTCACCTTTAGCCACCACTGATCCAATGGTGTAGAAGCTAACAAATGAATTACTGGCCCTTAGGAGATAAATGGTCCAAGGTATGTCTACTCTTCTTAATCGAGATATGCCAAGGAGGACATTTTAGAACTAGTCATATCAAGGTAATGCTACCAGGAATCAAGGGCAGCCAAATCATCTTCCTCCCCCATAGAGGAACCTTTCCCTTGAAGCACCTCCAACTAACTTAGCAATTGGATATCTAGAAACAGAACATGATTTCTTTTTCCAACCTGAGTTTGATCAAGGAAATGACATTGATCTCTTTATGGAGGATCAAGGAGAGTCAGCTGGTGACTCCCACACTAGTTTCTTGAATTGCTAGGATGAACCCAAAAGTGAAGGTAAAGCAGATGAGGGATCATATGCTGTGTTCACCCAGTCTAAAAACCAGTCAGCTGAGCAAGCTGATAAAGAGAAGAGAGAGGAGTGACCTCAACCAATAATTTCAATTTATAAGCATGGAACCACTCTACCTTTCCAACCAAAGGACTCAGTGGTTGCTAAAAAAGTAAATGCCCCAAACATTTTTGCACCTTCAACTATAACTTCACAGATCAGTCCTCCCCCTCCAAAAAACCAAAAGGATGAACTTCCCTCCTCTCTTCATAGTCCATTTCAGTAATTTGACATAATTGACCATGTCAAGAAAGCCAAAATTTAAATGATGGACTTTGAATTCCTACAAGCCAACCCTGAGCAGTTGGACATGTTGGTGGAGTGTGTGAAGAATACAGCCATCCCTACAAAACAAGAGATTAAAAAGGTAATGCATGATCCCCCAAGGAACATGATCATCCCAAAAAATCTTGTCATTACTCCTCCTACTGCCCCTAGGAAAGTAGATCCTTTCTATGTTTCCTTGTTGATAAACAGTCACAAGCTGAGTAACTGCATCATTGATTCTAGAGCTTTAGACAACGTCATGCCTACTAAAGTGGTAGTATCTCTTAGTCTCACACTGACCAAAACATTTGGTAGATGCTTCTCCATGGAAAATAAGTAAGTGCCACTACTGGTACAAATCAAGGATGCCCAATTTGCATTTGTGGCATTCCTAGACAAGAGAATCAAGATGATAGTTCTGGTGGCCAACGTCCCAACATCCTATGGCATTCTGCTTGGATGAAATTTTTGTAAAGATGTGGGAGGATAACTAAGCATGGACCTATCTGAGGCAAAGATCCCTATCAATGGCATCATGATGAGGTTGCTCCCTAAAAAGGAGGCAAAATATGTGGTCACCCAGATGTCTGCCCCTACAGCTCAAATTCTATTTGAGTCTTCAGGTAGGGGTAATTACTTCTTGACCATAGAGGGTGTTCATGTTTATGTAGATGAAAGTCCTATAGTTGGAAATCTATAAATTGATTCAAACAAGACATCAAAAGAATCGATAGGGTGCAGTATAGATGAAAAAGGATCTTTCATCTCTAATGAAGAGAAATCTGATAGAAGATCAATTTCTGATGATGTTTGGATCCTAGAATTTGATGGCAATAATTCTTCTACCAATGCTAAAACTGGGATGGTGTTGATATCTCCTCAAAGAGATATTCTTCCTCCTTCACATGAGTTTCAGTTCAGCAACACCAAAAACACTACCAAGTATGAATCTCTATTACTCAATTTGAAAGATGCTCAAGACAAAGGTGTCAAACTCCTTCATGTCAAAGGAGATGTTGAGCCAATGGTTTATTAGGTGTTTCATGTTGACAACCAAATAATACACTAGACTAAACCAGGAGAATAGCAAGCTATGGTAGTGGACCATACTACCATGCACCAAAGTTAGGAAGAGGAACTCTTTGCCAAGAAAGCAAGGATTTATGGTTTTCATATTGGAGACCATGTCTTGCCATGGGGCAAGAAGAAAGAACTAAAAGGAGTGCACAGAAAATGTGATTCCTAGTGGAGATTTCCATTCACCCATCACCGATTCTAGGGAAAAAATGGTTTCCTACTAGTTTATGAGGATGGAATGCTATTTTCATTATCTTACAATGGGAAGCGTCTGAATCACTTTAATTCTTGAAGTATTAGATAAGTTCACCTGTATATATGTATAGTCTTTATTTCTACTTTGTGTCATTCATTTTCATTTTTGGAGCCTTTCTTTTTGGTTGCATGATTCCATATCCCAATGGCATACTTCAAAGGCACTGGAGATTCTGGTTTCTACTCTCAGTTGTTTCAAATTTTCAACTGAAGGAAGTTCCCCAATTGGAGCTACTTATTGTTCTCAAAAAATGTCACTCATTTTTTTGGGACAACATATGAACTATTTTGGTCTTACAGACCAAAATTGTCCCTTCCCTTTTCAAAAATTGTTTTGAGCTTTCGAATTCCTCATTTTTCAAGCTTTTCAAATATCTACGGACTCTACAAGCTTAAATCTATAGACTCCCCCAGTTCTATGGACTTAGTTTCTACATACTCTATAGGTTGGTTTCTATGGACTCTGTAGGAGAGAAAAAAGCTCAACACTTAGCCATTTTTTTCTATTGAGAAGTTCAAAAGAAGGCCTTCCAAGAGCCCGAAGGAAAAGTGCCCTTATGAAGGGCACCTAGCTGCCAAAAATTGACCCTTGCAACTTTCTTGAAAGGCAACCTTGGAGGTTAGACAACACTTTTGGAGGGTAGGCAAGGAATAGACTGACCTTTACAAAAGTCCGAAGGATAGTTTTGGGCTAGAATAACCCTTGCAGAGGGTAGAGTGAGATCTCCCTTGGGAAGGAAGCAAGTGGGAAAGACATGAAGGTGAATGAATTAGAGCCTACAAAAACTTGTAAGATCAGAAGCTGAAGGCATCCAAAGGACCCCAAAGGGCAAGTTCCCTCTAGGAAAGATCAAACCTTAAAGAGCAACGGAAGCCACCACAAAGCTACCAAGTGTCATCTACTAGGACACATTTTCTAGTAAGTTTCAAAGCAACAGAATGTGCCACGTGTCTTGTTATAACTCAATGGAGCATGACAAGTTTCTGCATCTACATTTCAGGTTTCTAATAAGTTTTAAATCTTATTTTGATAAGCTTCTCTCAAAGTCAAGTAGAAGCTGCCAAGTGTCATCTACTGAGACCCATCATAATTTGCTTTTAGATACGGTGGAACACACCTTGTGTCCTATTATAACTCTACAAAGTGTGCCAAGTGTCAACATCCGTAGTTTCTTCCTTCTACTTCTTTGTTTCATAAAGACCATGGTGGGCCCTAAGTGAGTTTCTAAACTCAAGAGAAGCATGACAAGTGTCATCATTAGCATGAATCTAAATGAGTCCCAAATGTTTCTACAATGTTTCTAGGAGCTCGATAGAAGCTACCACATGTCATCTTCTATAGGACTCTCAAAAGGTATCTAAAGCTTCACAAAACATGCCATGTGTCTCATTAAAACTTAGTGGAGCATGACAAGTGTCTGCATCTACATTTCAAGTTTCTAATAAAGGTTATTTCAATAATCTTCTCTTAGAGTTTCGTAGAGGGTGCCACATGGTAACTTTAGAAGGTTTTAATGTGTTTCTAAAAAGTAGCAAAAGTTGCCACTTGTCCTTTATAACTTAGTAGAAACCACCAAGTGTCCTCACCTATTTCACAATGGAAAATTCTACGTTTCACTTGTTGAGATTAGTGGTAAGTGGCTAAAGCAAGAAGGAAAGACATGAAATAATTGTTGAGGATGACAAGCCTATAGCCATCAAATTTAGGGCAACCAACTAGATGTTGGCTTTCAAACGATGACAAACCCAAACACGTCAAATTTGTGGCAATAAAATAGCTATTGATCTTTGCAGGATTAAACACGAACCTGAATGCATTCAAAGACTTTTAGGGTGAGAGGAAGAATCACCAAGAGGAAGAACCAAAAGAATTAGAAAGGAGAAAATATAGCTTGAGGGCTCAAATCATAGTAGAAAGAGGGAGAGGCCAAAATATCTACATAGTAGTTATTCTAGTAAGTGGAACAGTCTGCAAAGTAGATATTTTGACTGGCAAACATTGAAGACATGACCTAGTTATCTCCCTTGGAGTAAAGACAAAATTGAGAGCTATGCATACACTAGATGATCCAGACCTAGGAGAAGATATTTAAAATGAATTGGCATGCCATAGTTAAGACAGCCGCCCTGTTCTAACATGATCCCCCCTGACAGAAATGAAAATGCATTCAAGGCATTGAATGCATAGCATGGGCCATTCCATGGATCAAAGTTTCAAGCCTTTTTGGTTGCTATATATTGTATTCTCTTATGTCATTTTAAGGGAGATCTTCTCATTACTAGAAGCAAAACTCTACACAAATTGAAAGGCATTACTCAGACTTTGAGCTCAGATTATTATTCATATTATTTTATTTGAATGAGAAAGCAATTTACTTACAGACTTTGTGTTGTTATAGCTTGTGTTATTTTAGGAAATAGTTCTTGTGTCTATTTCCTAGGAGCATTCTTGTTTATTTGATCTAATAAGCAGAACTAGAAGAAGTAATCAGGAAGGTGTCTTGAAGCTAACTATGGAGAGACTTTGTGCCCCCACAATTTCCTTTAGTGTGTTTTCTTTATGTTTCTATGTAAAGGATCTTGGGATGACTTTGTGCCCTCATTATCCTTCATATCTCACTCTTGGGCAGTCGAGGTGGAGACTTTGTGCTACATCTCAAGCTGGTGGTTACTACGCCCTTGGTTACCAGTTACTTGTCACTACCTAAAAGAACTCTTGTTATTCCTTGAAAGAACACTTTTGAAAGAAGAGAAGTGCCTTCAGTGTCTTCACCAAGATTTTCTCCTCCATTTGTGAACATCATCTCTAAAAAAAGAGAGATGGATGGTGTTATTCTACCCCTGAGTGTTATTTTTAGCTTATATATATAGTATATAGCTCCTCATACTTATAGGGAACCTCCCCTTGATGAGAGGAGAGATTTGTCCCCTATTGATGTAGTAAACCTGCACACCTAGCTGATCAATCTCCCTATGTTGTGCTTGAAGAGACCTATTTTTCTCACCAGTTAGCTAGTTGACAAAATATTCACCCAACAGTCATCATACTTATTATGCTTATATGAGGGAACTTATTGGCAAAGTGTCCTAACTCTCCATAATTGAAGCATTTTAAGGGTATTTTACCCTTAAATTTACCTAAACCTATTTTTAATTTCCTTATAAACAAATTAATTAGTTCATCTTCATGAATATCATCATACTTGACTTCCTTACCTTGATTTCTCTTCTTCTTTGGATTCATTTTTATCTTGAATGTTATTTCTTTAGTTGGTGGTTTGTCTTCATCAACTCTCATTTCATAGGTAGTAATAATGCCATGTAATTCATCCACTTTCAATTGAGTGAGATCATGACTTTCTTCTATAGCAAAAACTTTTGAATCAAACTTGATTGTAAGAGTCTTCAATACCTTATGTACTACATTAGCTTCATCAATCACCTTTCCAATAAATTTGATCATATTTACTACCTCATCAACCCTTAGAAGATAGGATGTCATAATATCTTCTTCCTTTATTTTGAGACATTTAAATTGCCTTTGGTAGGTATATAATTTAGGCAGTTTTACATTTGCTTCTCCTTCATAAATAGTCTGTAATTTGTCCCAAATTTCCTTAGCATATTTACAATGGATCACTTTGGTGAACTCAACCTTGGATACACCATAAATGATAGCATTCATAGATTTAGAATTATTCTCACTCAACTTCTTGTTAGTGGTACTAGTTACAGGAATAGCTAGTGTATTATAACCATCTATGATATATTTCCAAGTATCAAACCCTAGAGGCATGATGTATGTCCTCATCTTTACACTCTAAAAATCATAATTTGACCCATTAAACAATGGTGTTTACTTTTTATATAAACCCTACTTTTGTTGACTTGTCATATTATACTTTAGATCACCTTTAAGTGGTTAAACTTACAAAGAATTTCCTATTTTGATACCAATTATTACAGGTATGATCACTGAGAGGGGGGATAAATCAGTGATGAAAGATATTTTAAACTTCAATTGTAATTCTTTCAAATTCTTCATCAAATACCACAAGCATTCACAAAGCATACAAGTTATTCATAACAATGAATAAGAGAGATAATGCAAGATCATACACACAACACATAAATTTTATGGGAAACCTTCATGGGGAATAAAACCAACTCTCAATCTTGAAAACACATGGACTACTTATCCTATAAAATGATCACAAACATGAGACCTTTTAGTGAAGTACCCACTTCACAAGGAGAACCCACCCCTAAGTATGAACAAGCACCCACTTGTTTTAGATGTTGAGAATGCATAAAAAACCTTATGAAACCAGAAACTCTAGAACTCTAATTATATATCAATATGATTGGATAAACAATGTTTAACACCTCTCTTTCAACTCATCACACAAACTCATACTTTCTCATGCAAAAAATACATCCAAACACTCCTTCTAGATCACTCTAGGATTTTTCACTTATCCTTAATCTTCTATGTCCTTTAGTCCATCCATTAAGCACACTAACTCTAATCTCTTTTCTTTGACTCTATCATCTTCTCTCTCAACACCTCCACATTTAAGTCTTAAAACCATTACCTTAGTCTCCACTATTTATAGAGTCTTCATGAATATCAACTTTTAGGTCAGTCAAAATACTTGCCTTAGTCCTTAAGACATCTAATCATGCTAACATATAGCTCAATACCATTATCATAGGTTAACCATAGCATCCAGTGGTCACAATTAAGTAGTTACACCTTTCAAATAGGCCTTAATAGCCCTTATAGGTCTCATGGAGACCTATTACCCTTTTTATAACTTCATTGAGAAAAACAAGAACACAATATCACTTTAAAATACATGGGTCCACTCTATATGACCTTTAAGACATCTTAAAATGAATACTTTTGCCAAAACACTCTTTGACTAAGGCACAAATTTCTTAAACATTATTCTATACATACAATCAACATGAAAAAATAAATAGTAAACTTTAAAGCTTAATTAATTTGATTATATAAACATTCAGACCTTCTAATTAGGTTTTCTGGATGCACCTTGAATTCTTCTTCAACTTGGATTTTTTACACCACCATGAAATTCATCCTAGATCAAAGGATATCGCTTAAAATTTATAGAATGGTTTTACCTCATTAATTTAAAAATTAAAATTCCAATGGTCACTATTGAAATATTAAAATTGGTCACTTTGACTTCATCTCATGCTTATGGAAACTTTTAACATATATGCACCATCAATATCCCCACAAGTATTATAATATTTATCTTTTAATTATCACCATTGATATTTTGATGCAAGCTCCCACGATTGTGCCACTTATCAGCTCTATGTTCCTTTTACACATTTGACTCTATGACTGAACCTGCACCATCAATCTCTATTTTTATGAACACCCACAAACCATTGATCTTCTCTTGACTCAATGAGATTGAGACACATGTCAAAAGTACATTTAATCTTAAGAACCTTTGACAATTTGACTTCACTCATGTTATTATTCTTTATCTGGTAGGATCATGTGCTTCAATAGATCCTTATCTAGTTAGATAAATACCTCACCATTAAATCTTTGATCTGATTCAATGCTGACTGTAGATCTTTGATATCAAAAATTTGGCTATGGGAACATAGTAAACTTTGCCTGAGGAGCCAACTTTACACCTTAATAACTTTTTCTACACTTAATGTCCAAATCTAAAATTTGAACCATATGATCTCCTCACATAGGGGAATCCATCCATGTATCAAAATTATCTTTAAACCTTCACATGTGTGAAATATTATGTCATCAAACTACTTACTCAACTTTGTCTATCAAGATTACTACTTGAGCTTAAACATTCATATGACTATTCTAATGAGTTCCATTCACTTTCATAAGCATTCTAAAAACTCATAAAACCCCATATGGTCTCCTTAACATGACCATACCATCAATATCATCCATTAATTACCTTAATAATTCAACCACTAAAAACCCATGCAAGAACATTGAAGCGCACTCTGTCATTGTCATTCTAGTATACATGACACTCATCAACATCCTTGATCACCTTGGAGATATCATTGAAAAACCTCCAAAATTTTTTTGAATGGTCCCATCCATAAGGAGTCAAATTTACCATGACTTCCTCTTGGTTCTCTCCTTTTGTCCTAGAGTAGGACCAAGTCACCAATTTGGAAACCATGTTGTCAAGCCTTTTGATCAAATAATTCCTTGGCCATTTCTTGATGAGATACAAATCAATTATTGTGCATCATCCATATTCTATATTCATCAGGTACATGATCCTCTTCTCTAGATCATATTTAAACTCTTAATATCCAATAGCCTATGTTAGCTTCAAATCTAGTAATTTTGAATAAATATAAATAATAATATCTCTTCCATATGGTAGATGAAATGGAAAGATTAAAATTACTCTCTTAGGTGTGATTTAATCAAACCATAGTGCATCACATATCTTCTTATTCCAATTCCTCTAATTTTCATCAACCATCTTATGGATGATGGTATTTATATTTTTATTATTGGTTCTACCTAGACATTACCTTTGGGTTAATAGTCTAAAAATATACAATAGAGATGTCATACGCATAAAAAAAACAATTAATTTATTAGAGGAGAAGTTAGAAGTGGTTTCCATGATAATATTATGAATAGCATTGAATCTAGCCAATATGTTTTCCTTTATAAAGTTACAAATGGCTTCATAGGTTGTAGATATCACTAGAATAGATTCTACCCACTCCATGAAGTAATCAATGGTTGTCAAGACATGGATGTGTCTAGCACTGGAGTGAGGGTTTAGAGTCCCAATCAAGTCTAATCCCCATTTCTTAAATGGTTCCTTTGTGACCATAGGCTAGAGAGGAAATGCTATGATCTTAGGTAAACCAACAAAGTATTGATAAGATTCACATTTGGAAACTCATTCTTGTGCATCTTTAAACAACATGGGCCAATAGTAGTGATCTTGCATTATTTTGAACATTGTGCCTAAAAATGAGAAATTTCCACCACAATATCTATCATCAAATGCCTCTAGGATATTATTCTATTATTATTTACTTACACACCTCAAAAATGTGCCATCCAAAGAATTCTTGAATAAGGTATTGTTCCAAATCACATATGTGATTACTATCAGCTTGATAGTTCATCTTTACTTGGGAAGCAAATGATTGGGAATTATCCATATGAGAGGAAGATTGTAATATCATTATTCAAGAGAATCAATTAAGACCATCAATGGTAACTCTTTCTTTTCTTCTTTTTGGGAATCGACACCTTCAAAAATCAATTGGAAAAGTCCTTGTCTTATTACCAACTTAGTGGGTTTAATCTCCAAATCATATTTTTACACTTTAGAAATCCAACCACCTTTTTTAAATCTAAGTTCTTTATAAGTAAGGATTTATTTCACTATTTAATTTAGGACCATTATAGCTATATGAGAATTTAGGATATAAAATTTGAAATTATTTACCACATTGACCATGATGTATGCATGTTTTTCTACTAGTGAATACTTGAGCTCATGGTCTTTCAATCCACAACTCATGAAGAAAATAGGGTATTTAATCCCCTCTTTATTTTTTGCACAAAAATAGAAGATAAGGTGTATTAAAGGACTAGTTATATGCAATGAAGTCTTCAAAAAATCCAAGCAAGTCAAGACTGATGATTTAGCAATTGATTCCTTGATCTCATTGAATGATCTCTTCCCATCATAATTCCATTTGAAGTAGTGATTTCCACTCATATGTATCCTAGAGCATATGACACTAAGCACCAAAAGGATCTAACACCAATATATAAGTAAATTTATCCTTTTTATAAGGAAGATACTTGAGGATATTAATTACTATGTCATATTTATGAATATCTACTTCAACCACATTCTTTCTTTTGTTGAGCATTGGTTTCATCCATTGGAATGGCATAGTACTAAAAGGAGTCATTTGAGTTCTAATTAGATGGGGTGTGGGCTGCTTTGGAGGAGTATCTTTAGGGAGAGGAGGAACACTTAGATATACTAAAGAGGATGAAGGGATTAACATACTAACTTCCTTTAAAGGTATATGTTGTTTTGTACTGGTGACAATAAGAGAGGGGTCACCAATGGTAGTTGTATAAGACTGCATCATCATAATTTTATTTTTCAGATTAATCCTACCAATGGGAGGGATTTATTCATAAGTTTTATTGTTTTTTTTCCTTTCTCAAGCTATTCATCATCACCATCATTATAAATCTAATGTCTAGATGATTTAGTCATCATGTTAGCACCACTCTTCTTAGGAGTCAATGTATAATTTTACTTAAAAAGAGATTACGTCTTTCCTTTTATATAAATACTTGATCTAGTCACCTCAAAAAACTTCTTATCAAACCTTTTATTGGATCTATCCCATGCTCTTTGAGATCTTCTATGCACATCTCCTAGCTCTCTTATTGACCAATTTATGGTAGGCAAGGGGATAACTGCTAAATTATTTATATATATTGTGTCAATGAGTTTGGTCATGTCATCAACCATGCCCTCAAGGAACCATTATTTTATGAATGACTTTATCCAATCCACATTAACTAGTCTCTAGTATCTTTGGACTCTTTGTTTTTATTTGAACAATTTGCCTAGTAGTATTTTAAGTGAGGAACATCTTCATAGATTGAGATGATACCAAATCATCTTATTACATATATTTTTGTGTCCATATAAATCCTACTATCATATGATCAAAGAGTGAATTGGGATATGGTTGATTCAATGTCTTGAGCATTGACCATTTCTTACATGTGAAGTTCCCTAATGAAATAGGGAACAAGACACCCAAGATGTGTCTATCTCTACAACATTTGTGTACTGAACCCAATTGTCTACATAACTTTGTTATTATGATCTTGTTATTTACTAGTCTTGGGAGTCTCAATGGGTAGCCTTAAAAACCACAAACCTTGATGGAAGTGAACTTATTATATTAAAGATAATATCTACCATATTGGTTGATCAAGGTGGTTGCTTCATCTTAAGTTCTTTTTCCCCAATCTTCATCTAGATATTTCATGAACCTCATTTTGAACTCATCATTCACCCTAATGAAGTATTTATTTGTTTCTCCCAAAGTTAGTTGAGAGAAACATTCATAATCTTGAGTTATAGGATTCATATTTCCAAGTTATGAAAGTCATTGATAGATCATATGATAGGCCAATGGATAAATAAGGTAGGAAGTCATGAAGAATTGTTTCTTTGATTGCACCTCTAGCAGATGTTGATATAGAGAGTCATTGATCATATTTCCCCAGTCATTAAATTATGTGACATGGAAATTGATGTCAAATGGCATTAACATCCAAGTGTGGAAAACTTTGGTGTTCTCATTGCCTACTAATTGATTTAAGAGGGTAATCATATTTGAGAGTTCCTCTTTAAAGTTTACTTTGAATAATTTCTTAGTCAATTTTGATACTCTATCTCTTTTCCCAATATTTATTTCCTTTGGCAATGCTCACACTAATAATGTCTTCATAGACTAGAATCCTCATGGTTATCCCCATTATTTTACCATCATTTTTTTCCATGAGATATCCAATAATTTATTTGATATCATGATTTGATGATTCATAGTGTCCCATTTAAGTGAACACTAAGTCATAACATTGGACCGAGGTAGGGAAACCTGTTACCTAAGGAAGACCACTATTTAAAATATGAGTAGCCAATGTGCTTGGATTTTTTAAGTTTAGCCTATGATGGAAAACCTCAATGTCCACATGTTTGATTTGTGATTCAATGATTTTGTGTATGTCATTGTCCAATACTAATAATGGTTTGTGCCACATATATTTAAACTTCATCTTGGTAGGTTTCAAGTATGTAAAAGTTATTAAGGAGTTTAGGTGGATCCAAGGGTAGGAAATGTTGGATAGGTTGAAATGAGTGGGAAGAAATGGTCATATGGAAATCTCTTTAAATTGGTAGAATGGTCTTTGAATAGAGTTATGATATGGGATGGTAAGCTCTGATAAGATAGTAAATTGCAAAAATGGTAATGTACATTTATCAAAGAATGTAGGATAAATTTGGGTAGGGCTTTGCTAGTATTAAGAAAATAAGGGTAGAATATTAGACCTAAAATCAAAATCATGGGAGAGAATGAGTAAAAATGGTCCTCAAATCTTTTATATAAGATCCAAATAGCTCGGGGTGTAATGGTTGACCATCAATATTAGTGCATAAACACTTGGGAGGGACAACTATCCAACCCTAAGTCCTCTATTAATGCATGGGAATATGAATGTATCTTCTCAAACATATGCATCTACACATCTATGGGGGTTGGTTAGTCAACCACATATGTTCATGATGAACATATATTCACAAGATCAAGTTTCACATGGTAGCATAATTGGGGGTTGTTTGGTCATGTGTAATACAAAAAATATGTCCACACATGCTACATGAGTTTTAGGGTCAAGATATCTGACCTCCCACCACATGAGACATATAGGTTCACTTTAGGTGTGTTATATTTACACTTAGTAAAATTTTCACTATTTTAGTAAACTTTTAAAATTATAGACACTTAAAAACTACATACAACAGCTTTTGATGTCAAACTACCTTTTGACCATCATCCGACCTCATGTCTAGTGGACCACTTAGTTAATTAGACTTGTTTACTAACTTGACCCTATCAAACCCTTAACTTAACACATTTAACTAAACCATTTAATTAACCTCTTTTAACTTTATTTAACCCATTTTATTTTAGCCCCTCAACCATCAATGGTCAACCCAACCATTGACGGTTGGCTTGACTATTGAAGGTCAGGTCTCCAACCCTACTTTAAAGTTATAAAGCATTGACAACTTTATGTGAGATAAGTATATCCCTAAACAAAAAATTATTTAAAACCTCATGAATTGGAAACTTTATCCCCTTATCAAATTAGTAACTTCCTCTATCCCAATTAGCAACTTCATCCTATAAAAGGAAAAGAGGAGGAAGTGAAATGGGGGGATAATTCACAATCTTACATCTAAGCTCTCTTGTATACAAGTATCTAGCATACTTTTAGCAAGTAACCAACATCACTGAAGACTTGAAGAACTATCAAAATCACTTTTAAAAGTTGAAGTACTATCACTCTAACCAAATTACTTCGACCTTGCACCATCAAGTTTTAATGGATTGATGGCCTCCTAGAAAGCAATATGATTCTTGGATATAGATCATGCTAGGTAGTCCACTCATCTACTTGCTAATGACCCCCTCTTTTCTAGTGTCTTTATTATCAACCAGTTATTCCTCCCTATCCAAAGAGGAGTTCTCATCATCATCTATATTCACTCACACACTTTACCAGGTATTCTTATACACACCTTATTACTAGTTTCATTATTTACTTTCAAAATTAAGAAATGACTAAAAATTAACTAAAACATTTTGGCATGTTCGATGAGATCCACTATCCTTTTTATTTCCTTTAATTTTTGCTCATCGAATAAAATTTGAAAATTTATTGCTTGTCTTAGTTCATATAGTAACTTAGGAGGCAAATTAATTAATCATAGCTTTCACACTTGTTATCACACACTTAAAGTAAACCATAAAATAATTATCACATCAAAACATAACTAAGACAAGGCTCAACTAGGATTTCATCACCTAGTGGTAACCTTACCCCTTGTTGACTATCTTACTTGGATTTCACCTCTAAGGGGAGAACCAACTCATCGCTTTGGTTAAGTATAAACTCTAAAATTTGGTATATTTTGGATAAAAACCCAACACCCCTATCGCTATGATGTGTGAAGTGAGGTGGCAGACTCCAATACCAAGTTACGTATTGAATTTATATATAGATTTCTCTCTTGACTGCCTAAACTCAACCCAAAACCAACCTTAGATTTCCTCTTAGTACTCAATCTACAAGCCAAATTCCCTCTTCACACTTTCTAAGGCATAAGCCAAAAGCAATCTAAAAACAATCCTAAGATTTAAGGCACTTTTAGTGTATGTATTGTTTGCCTTGAATTATTTTCTTTTGATTGCTCTTTGTTTGAGGTGTGAGTATCATCAATTATTTCTTATTTTGTCACATGGTATTTACTAGACAATATCTAAAAAACCAAACCAATCAACCACTAACTTCTTCTTCTTCTTCCTTCATGGAATATAATTTTAATGGTGAGGGTTCACCTTATTTTTCTCCCCCTCCTACCAAAATCTTGGTTATTTTTGATGATGATGTGGACTTTATCACCCTTCTTAACAATAATCTAGTGGACCTTCAACACTATCTTAATACCTTACCTCATTGTACCTCTATTGCATTGATTCCTCCTATGGATCCTTTTTATGGTATGCCTCCCCATTTTATGGTGGGTGTTACCTCAACCCAACCATTGACCACCCAAACATCCTCTTTCTCCACTACCACTACCCAAACCCAATCCAATGTTCCAACCTATAACAAAACACCTCCTACCACACCCCACACTTCCCATATAGGTTCAAATTTACCTTTAGTTACCTATACTCCACCTACCATGGGGTTATCTTCTACCCCTATTTCCACCCTTCCCTTTATTGCAACCAATCCACCAACTTCTACCCCATTTTAGAACTTGGTGCTTTCTATACCTCAAACACTTCCACCCATTATCACTAAATTCACTCAACCTCAACCCACCCAACCTCAACCCACTACCTCAACCATACCTGAACCCACATCCATCCCTCAATAATTACCCATGACAACCTATCAATATGTTCCTAACCCACAAAGATATATAACACCTTCCACCCTACCATTTATGTTAGTCAACCCTTACGTGGCACCATCTCAACCTCTTATGACCACTTACCAATATGTGGCTTCTTCATCACCTGATGCTACCTATCCTTACATAGATACCAACCAACCTCAACATAATGTTCCCCTTAATTATAGAGCTTCCCAACCTTAGCCAGATTTGGTCAAGATGTTAATCAACAAAATGACCAACCTGGAGTCATCTATCTCCAAGTCTCATAACCTTTTACCCTATGATCAAATCTATAATAAACACATCCATCCATCCATCCCTATCCATGCTTATCCTTCTCAATGGTAATTACCTAAGTTTTCCAAATTTTAAGGTAAAGAGGACCCCCAAAAACATTTGAGAGAATTTTATCATTCTTTCTACTTGATCACATATGATGATGTTGTCCTCCTTCAAACCTTCCCCATGTCCTTATCAGGACTAGCCCTTGATTAGTATACTGCTCTTCCCATGCACCCCATATTTTCTTTCTATCAACTGGCCCAAATAATTTTAGAGCATTTCTCTATAAATATATCTAAAAATGTTTCTATTACTGACTCTACTCCATTAATCAATTTGATGCTGAGTCAATTTTTTATTTCATGGCTAGATGGAAAGGTCTCATCAACCAAATTTATTTCTCCTTACTCAAACCCAAATTGATTGAACTCTTTTCTTAGGGTTGTCATAAACATATATCCCCCACTCTTCAATTTCAAACCTTTATAAATTTTGATGAGGCATTCACCATGGCACACAAATTGGAAAACTGGGCCACTGATAAAGGGAAATTAAAACTTTGGAACAAGAATTCTAGCTTTAAACCCAATGACCCTTCCTCCACCAAAACCACTCACCAATATAATACCAAAGAAAAAAAATCCAAAAAATCATTTTTTCTAAAAAATGGTCCACCTCCAACTATCAACCAACCACCTCAAACCAATTCTTCCAACCCTTCCTATCAACAGAACCAAAACCAAAACTGAGCTCCTCCAAAATTATATACTCCCATTGGAGAATATTATGCATCAATTTTAGATAAATTGCTCAAATCCAACCTCATCCAAATTACACATATTAAACCACCCCAATAATTAAATACTTCTCACCCTATGTTAGGCTGGTATAATGAGAATGACCATTGTGCCTTTCACCGATTCATATGACATGACATTAATAGATGCAACACCTTCAAAAGCCTTGTCCAAAACTTGATTGATTGTGTAGAAATTGCATTTGATAATCCTAATGCACATACTAATTAGTCCCTTGACATCTTCCACAAATATTTTCCTAATCATGCTCCTTTTACCCATCACTATGACAACAAAATTGAATTGTCCCATTCTCATGAGGCACACATGATCAATGTTATTAATAGTGAGCTTATTATTGAGGAGACCATTACCTCAACCACCTCTTCCTCCATTTCACTTATGTAAGTGGTAGAATCACCTCTTATTCCTTTAGATACCAAAATAGAGGTGTCAACCACCCCTCCCTCTTCATTTGATGAGACCTTATATTTATCTACCTCTCCTTTGGTAGAAACATTGAATGAGATAACCATTGCTGTAACCACCCCTTCTTCTTCCACTTCACCTATTCAAGTGTTATAACTACCCTCCACTCCTTTGGACACTCAAACAATGGAATCAACCCCATATTCTCTTTAATTTGGGGAAAACACACCTACCTAACCCATCATAAAACCATCCATGCCCTCTTTTAAAACTATCCCAAACCAAGATAAGGTTACCTCATCTACCTAACCACCAATTTTGGAGCCATCCAACAAAAATAAGGATAGAGAAACCATTCCTTATTCTCCACTTAAGGGCTTAAGCTTTAAAACCAATAACCAAGGAACTAAACCCATTTACAATCCCTTTTTTAGGCTAGTCCAAAGTTTAGATTTCACTTCCTAACCCAAATTTGATAACACCACCTTTTGGCATCATCTTGGACTCCCTTATCAAAAAAATATAAATCCTCAACTTCACTTGAATCCAATCTTAAATATATTATTACCTCTTCACAAAAAACCTCTTCCAAAACCATAAGTGAACCATCCCAACCACCTACACTTAAAATTGCCAAATCACCTTACACTTCTCTCAGCAAACTGATCAAGAACCTAGGAATTATTCCCACACCTAGTCACACTCACTCTCCTTTGAAATTGGACTTAAACCCATTTAGTCCACCAAATAAAAATCTAGCTAAACAAAATAAGGTAGAGTTACCTAAACTTCCACCTTGAACTAAACCCATACCACCTCCTTCCCACTTAAATTCCATCATAGGACATTATCCTTCTACCATACTAATTACCTATTTTTCCTCTAAAAAACCATCCCCCTTTTCTCCACCTACACCCATCACACCCTCTATTTATCCATAATTTTTAACTAACATATCTACCTCTACTTTCCCACCTATATCTAAACCTTCATCATCTAAGTCTCATACTTTCAAATCATCTACTCCTAAATCAATCATAACTAAACAATCCCAACCACCAACCAAAACCATTCCACCACCTATAAATTTTAAGGTGAAAGTTGTTTCTAAAAAGGCTTCCATCCCTAAAACTATAAACCCATCACCTCAAACACCTTTTAATGAATCTTACTCAACAATATTATAAAGGATATTACAAACTTCCTCCATTAGCTTATCACTTGTCTAACCATTCTACCCTTTTAATACCAAACCCTCTTGGTTCAATGATGAATTGATCTATGCATACCATAGGGAATTGAAACATGACATAGAGAAATTTAAATCTCTACAAGAACTTGTTCATAGCCTATATGATTAGGATGATATATTATTAGATGAACCCTTCTTACCCCCATTGCCAATATTACCATCAACCCAACCTACCCAGCTTTTACCTACTCTCCCACACCTACCCAAAGATGAGGAGGAAGAACTGAAGCAACCAATGTAGAGAGGATTTCAAATCAATCTAGTCAAGCATTAGTCCATAAATGATGAAACATTCATAAATAATTAACTAACTAAGCCTATCTATTCCTATGAGAATTACAAAGGATAGCAAAAAACAAATGAAAGAAAGCAACACCATATTACCTTCCCAAATGGATTCACCATACCCATGTGGCTCAAAATCATGTTCTCCCTTGATCAAGCATCCTTTTATTTGTAAAAAATGGTGGTAAGATATTCTAATTCCTCAAGAACACTCCATAAAACCTATGCTCTTGATTCCAAATCACTAAACTAGCCTATCAATGAAGCTTGCAAGTAAAGTATATGATCAAATGTAAAACCTTGTGGAAATAATTTAACATTATAACTTTGAAATATTCAAACCTTTGAATATATTTGAGAATAATAAACTTACACCAAAATATATTATAAATGATGTTCATGCCCTCTCTATTTATATATATTTGAGATTGGTCAAGATCAACCATGACCGTCCATCTCAATATTGAGATGTGTGGCCATGGATAATCCTAATATTTGGAATTAAATCCATAATTATCTTCATTGTGACTTTGTAAGAAGGGAAATTAAAGAGGAATGTGAGGTATTAACTAGGCATGGGTGACCCATAATCTTGATATTTGTGGTATTTATGGCCTAGGGATGTCTTCCCAATAAATGATGTCACCTGATGATGCAGTTAATAGGAATAAATTTTTAAAAAGAAATATTCAACAACTCTCATGGAAAATCTAATTAATCTCTTGATTTGGATTAATTATCCTTAAACAAGGTTAATCAACACTTGTGCAATTATATGAAAATTGGCCCTCAATGAATCAAAATGGCTAGAAAGTCATATTACTAAGTTATAATTTCACTCAAGAAGAATTAGAAGGTGATGTTAGATGCACTAGAACCGTATTCCATTTAGGATGTTTCAAACACAAAAATAACAAAGGTACATGGTGTGTACCAATGAATTTAGGAGAAAAGAGTGATCAAGAGCACAAAAGTCAAAATCATCATTTTGACTCAAAATGAATTGATCAAAGTTAGCTGACCCATAAATTGCATTGCCCCATTTAGGGATACTTTGACCTAAATTGGCACTTGTAAATGACAAGTTCAAACCATTTATCATGTTTTATGGATTTTGACCTAAAATTTGCATTTAAGTGCAATTCAAGTAAGATTGATAATTTCAACACAAATGGTGTTAAGAATTGGATGTCTACATTTTGCCCCTATTTGAAAAGGTGTAGCAAGACATTCAGGTGAAGAAATATATTTTTAAAGAAAAGAGTTGTCAATAAAAAATTGAATTATACCCATGATGTCCCATCGATAGGACATACTAAAATGAAAGAGAAGGATGAACTCTCGAAAAGAGAGAGAAACTGAGAGGTTAGCCCATGGAATAGATCACATCTAGACAAGTTAATGCTTGCACACATGATTACCATCAATGATCACAATATAATTAGAGGTATAATAGGCCCTAAAAATGGTGGTAATTGGAAATATACAATCCATAAATGTAAGGGACACACTGTAAACATACCTAATTTGAGAGTATAAGCTATGTGCTTACAACATTGATCAATCTTGAGACAAGTTGCACACTAAAATTTTACCATCATGGGCTTTAATGTGGAGAGCTTGGAATTAGAGGAAAAGAGAGAATTTTCTAATTTAGGAAGGGAAACACCACTACAATGAGGTATCCAAAGAGAATATAATAATAAGTACTCCAGTAGAGAAAATGTGATCACAATTAAATAAAATTGCCCCAGTAGGGTGAATCTTGATCATTGATAAATAATAAATAATTATGTTACCTTTGTAGAGATAATTTTATTTAGATGTGGTTTAGATTTTAAGCCCCCCCATGGGCAATTGGTAAGCTAAAATAACTCAAGGATATGGCTTAAAAGATAGGTTAAAGTGAGTGTGTACAAATGTACATGTGATGGTGTAATGGCTTAGAAATCCATATAAAACCAAGCATATGAGAATGTACAAAGTGATGAGAAAGATGAAAATAAGAATGGAGATATTTGAGCTGACCTCAATAGAAATTGAGCATTACCTATATAGTTCTATGGACTCATGTTTTGACATGAACTTTAGGCCAATGTAGTTTAACCAAGTTTGGGAGAGAATGGAATGAAGAATGAGGAAAAATGACCAAGAAATGATTAGACTCACAATGTATGAAAAGAGATGCATATATAAGCATATAAGTAAGTGTTAAAATGCATGCTACCTAAAATCCTAATTTCATATCATGAGCCTAGGTTTTGCAAAGTGTTCTTGAGAATCATTCATTAGAGCTGATGTTAACATTAAGCATTAAGACCTGATCACAAAGTGCTTGCTATAGCAAAAGAAATTAAGCATCATAAGTATGAATAACTTAAAATGACATAAAATTCCAATCACATGGAGCCAGTTCAAATGTGAATATATATAACTAAGGGTAATGGTAAAACAATGACCAAAACCAGAGTTACAACAATTTACATTTAAACAAAAAAGAAAAAGAAAAATATAAACATAAACATAACTGAACCTAATTTGAAATCAAAATATGATCTATCAATACTTAAGTAAGAACAAAAAATGTTTAAAAACAAAAGGAAAGAACATCTTAACGACATGAGACTAAGATATGAATAATCAAGATCTATGTGGACCATCAAGGTATTCTTGACACAAAAAAGAAAAATCAAAATCAAACAGAAAAAAACAAGACACAAGAATGAAGACAAGAATAAATAAAAAGAGAAAAGGAGAATAAATAAAAGGATATGTGTGAAAGCAAATAAAACATGAAGAAAAATCAAATAAACACACAAATAAAAACCAAGTTAGTGTGATTTAAAGACAAATGTTCATGCATGTGCAGTAGAGGTGTTACGATCTATCACAACATAAAAAAGAACAATGACACAATTTTTTTTCCCTAATTAAAGAGTAACAATGATAGAAAAAAATGGGTAAGAGAAGAAAAGGAAGGGGTTGGCCAAGCTGACTCCAGATGTATAAGACAAGTGGACCCTACCTACATAGTTCTATAGATGCATGTTCTAACATGAACATTAGGCAAAATGTAGTTCTCCTATGAAATGGGATAGAAAAATAATGATGAATAGACCAATATGATTTATAGAAGAAATGGAAGATATGAAAAATAAATGATTTTGGTCTAGCAAATGAGTTAGTGAGATGAGAAAGAATGATCTTGTAAAATGGCAAGTGTATGGGATAAGATGAAATGAACTACTGTTTTTGTGCTTAAAAAATGGTAAGAGCATTCAAAATTTATAGTTGATCATAAAATGGTGAGAGCATTCAAACTTAATAGTTGATCACAAAATGGTGAGATCATTAAAACTTAACAGTTTCTCATAAAATGGTGAGAGCATTCAAACTTAACAGTTGCTCACAAAATGGCGAGAGCGTGGGATGGTAGAATAGGAATGTACAAATGTATAGAAGAATGAGATAATGTTTTTATTCTTTTTTGGATCATGTTATGATGTTTTTGGTGTTTTCAAAGTATTTCTAATGTTTTTAGTGTTTTTGGGATAAAATAGACAATGATTGAAAGTTGTTCATGCATATAACCTCTTAAGGTGTATGATGTTCATAGGCTCTGAAAGTTCTTCACCATTAGGTTTAGCCAATTGATATGCTCCTAATCCATAGTTTACTATGACAATATATGGTCCTAACTAATTAAGCTAAAACTTACCTTTCTTTTTAGGTTCAACATTTGTGTTCTTATAGTTATCTTTAAATACTAAGTCACCAATCTCAAATTCTTGAGGGAGAACGTATTTGTTTTAACTTCTTCATAATCTATTCTGATAGGCCTATAAGTTTTCTAGGGTGGCCAAACACTTACCATCAAGAATTTATAGTTCTTTTAGCCGTGAGGCTCTATAGTCTTCATCATATTCAATGTGCTCTAGTGATATTCTTAATGATGGGATCTCAATCTTGACTAGGATGATAACTTTAGTGTTAAAAACAAGGGAGTATGGAGTAGCTTCAGTTGGGGTGTGATGATTGGTTCTATAATCCCAGAGGGTAGGAAAGAGTTGCAAGTGCCAATTATAGCCAACATTATTGATAATATTTTTTAAGATGGCTATAATGTCTCTATTTGATGCCTCAACTTGTTCATTACCTTATGGATTATATGGAGTGGATTTCTTGTGCTTACTATTCAATTTTTCACAAAGATATTTCACATCTTGGTTCACAAAGGATCTATCATTATGGGATATAATACGAGCTAGAATGCCATATCAATAGATGATATGGTAGTGAATGAATTTAGCTATTTGTTTCTCGATAACATAAGTGAGAGGAATAGCCTCAATCCACTTGGTAAAATACTTGGTTGTAGCTAGAATGTGCTTATGGCCATCTAAATATGTTGGGTTAATTTTCTTAATGAGATCAAGATCCCATTTTGGGAATGGCCATGGTGTTGTAATTGGCTGTAATGGTAAGGAAGGTGCATGTATCAAGTTGCCATGCTACTGACAATGAACACACTTTTTTACATAATTGCAAACATCTATCTCCATTTTGAGCCAATAATATCCTATTCTGAGGAGTTTCTTTGCTAGGACTACACCATTGGTATGGGCCCCACACATTCCTTCATGAACCTCCTTTAGTGCTAGTTTGGATTCTCTTAAAGATAAACAATGAAGAAGTATTCCATCATAGCCTTTATGATAAATCATGTTTCCAAGGAGGATATAATGTGTTAAGTGATGAAGGAATAGTTTCTATTGGTTGTTGGAAAGGTTGGTAAGAAATACATGTCTATGGAATTAGTTATAAAAATCTTAGTACCATGGTAGCTCAGGTGAGGGATTAACATCAGCAATGGTGCATACCCTCTCTAAATTTGATATAATATGTGTTGGCTAAAGAAGATTTTTAATTAGGAACTGATACTCTTTAGCACTATCATGCATTTGAATCATGGAACCAATTATTTCTATGGAATTGATAGATCTATTGTTGACTTACAGAACTTGCTTAAACTACAGAGATTTAAAATGTGTTTTAAGGTTATCAATAATTTACTTGTAAGGAACAAGCTTATCATCTTTTTTTATACTAGTCAATTATTTGATTTATGATTAAATAAGAATCTTCATAGACCTTTAAGCTTTGAATATCCCACTGTATGGTAAGATGGAGCCCTAAAACCAATGCCTCATATTTGGCCATATTATTTTTACACTAAAATTGTATATGGAATGCTTTGGGGATCAAATCCCCTTATGGCATGATCAATAATATTCCATCTCCAGACCCTTGAGATGTGAATTATCTATCAAAATAGAGTGTCCACTATTTAGGTTCTTATGATGCTGGTTCTATCATCATGATAGAATCATCTAGAAGGTCAAAGTTGAGAGGTTAAGTGGCCGTAATAGGAGCCTCAACAAGTTGGTCAGCAAGAACTTGTCCTTTTATTATCTTATGATTCTATTACTCAATATCAAACTCACTGAGAATCATAATCCATTTACCCATGCATCCTTGAAAAGTTTTTTTACATAAAAAGAACTTGAGAGGATTTCAAAGTTAAATTAAAAAACAATTCAAATTCAAACTTCAAATTCAAACAAATTTAAAGTCAAAGGTTAATTTGAATCAAGTTAATGTAAAAAAAATCAAAATTAAACTCAAAAGTCAAACAATGTCAAAGGCCAAATTGAATTAAGTCCAAGTCAAACCATTTCAAAGTCAAATTTTTTCAACTAAGATAAGATCAAAGGTTAAACTTGATTCAAACTAAAATAAAAATTTAAACAAGGTTAGACATCTACTTTTGACCAATTTCAAATCAAGATTAATTTAAGACAAAGTTAAAGACCTGAATCAAGTTAAATCACACATAATCATCCAAAACATACTTAAACATTCTGTGTTCTAAAAGATCAAACATTACCAAAACTAACCCTAAAGTCAAAATATTAAACTAAACTTGTTCAAACATCAAAAATTGATAGAAAAATTGAAATCAAATGCTAAAGCATCCTATTTTCAAACAACGTCATAAATTGGGATTGATAGTTAACTCAAATTTGATTCCTAAATTTAGATGTTAACTTAAAATTGAATCACAAATCCTTATTTAAATTTGAATTACAATCATAATCAAAATAATAACTACTCCAATTTTAATTCAAAATGAAGATCATCAACATGTCTAAATTCACTACAAGTGGGGCTTTATATGACCCTACTTCATATAACCCCAACTTTGATGATCATTATAGTTATAATTCAATTAGAAAAAATGTTAAAGATAAAACTAATAACAAGGTCTATTAGCTAGAATATGAAACCAAAACACCTCACACACAAAAAAGAGTGGAATCAAATACTAAGCAAATGAATCTTTGAAGATCCCAATTCAATCAAGAACTATTTTAACATAAGGATGAGGTCCATTTGTGATTGATAGAGTTAGGGGCCAAATATACTGAGGGGTATCCTATAAAAGTTTTACAAACCCTTGTTCATACACATGAGAAAGTGATTCAAAGTAACCAAAAAAATGAGGCCTCTTCTATCCAAGCCCAAAATTAGGATTAATCCAATATTGAAAAACTGGAGTCCTATAGTAAATGAAGGAATTCCATATAGAGCCACCACCTCTAGACACCAATCAAGTAGTGATTGAACAACTGCAAAATATGACCCCAATGTTTACAACATCGGTCTTTGCCTTTCATTCCACTTAATTTTAACAAAAAAGAGTCTTGTCCAAAGCAAAGACCCAATCCAATCAACATCAAAAATAACAATACCCACCCAATTCATCTAATCAATAACAAAAATAAGTCTTATCCAACTAACAAAAAAAATCCCCCATTCTAGTAGAAAGCTCCCATCAAACTTAATGGTAGGTTATTTATCCCATCCAAATCAGGTTCTAATCCACCTTATTTTTCTCTAACACACATATACCCCATTTTATGAATTCAAAAAGGGACCAACTATAGTTTGAATGTCCTTATTCAAGGTCCTATGAACCTTAGGAATCCATAACATCACTTTTTAAAGACATAAATCTAAGGTTTCCATAAAAGTCTAAAGTTAAAGAATTTCAAAAATTATAAAAATTAAACCTTAAACATTCATTGGGTTTTATTTTAAACATTGGATTTTTATAATTTTTCTTGGAAGATTGACTTTATGATTATATCGACTAACAGAGCTAATATATTGTGACATAATGTTTATATGATTTTGATGTGTATGAAGGAATATTCTTAAGACTTGTAAATTATTTGAGTTTTTATACACCCTAAACCTTGTGTATTTCAAGTTTCTATGTTTGAATATCAAGACAGATGGAACTATCATATTAATCATAACTCACCACAATTTAACAAAAGTTTTGTACCTTATCAATAGTTGAGTCACTAATGGCCATCCATGTGGAAAATTCATGTTCAAATGGGACAAAGGCCACTTTATAAGCTCAAAACCCAAAGTGTCAATCTAAATTTAATGGTTATATGGCCTTGAGTCATCAAAATTTCCCCAAGCTCTGAGAAAAATATAGTTGGCATAATTATTTAAGATTGAAACCTAGAGGTCAAAAGTAAAGTTAATAGTTCCATGGCCCCAAGTCTCTAAGTTTACCAAGCCCTGGGATCATGCCATGTGGTGTAATCCCATAAACCTATCACCTAGAAGGTCATAGCATAGATAAACATATTTGAGCTCCAAGGACAAGATAGGTGGCTCAATCCTATTAACTTGTAGACTGTAAAGCATATAAATAAAGATCATAAGTCTAAATATCCTTAGGTAAATGGAATGAAGACAAGTGTCATGATCAAGAAGATATTTGGACAAAGTAAAAATAAATGAGATCAATAACTAAGAAAAATATGGTGAGTTATAGATAGACACCTTTATTAAAAATATGATGAGCACAAAAAGTCAATGTAAAGTTTCCATATGGAAAGTAATAACCTACCAAAGTTGATTATAAAATTTAAAACCAAACAAGAAAAAAATCAAAATCTGTTATTTGCATTGATGTCACATGAACTACACATTCAAGACTCATGTTTGGGAAATATATGAAATATATAAGCAAAGATAAGTCACTTATCCATTAATATAGATATCAAATAACCAAAATCCCTAGTTTTTTAATGAATCTGTAAGAGCTTTTAGGTAGTTTATGAAAGAAATACACATTCCCAGATTGTTGGAATGGCTTCTCTAAGACCATCTCATATCCAATCCATTTTTCATACTCATTTTCTAAGAGAAAAAAATACAAAATAATTTTATGTGACAAAAGTTCCTTGGACTTCAAGTTTCCCTACTACTCAACCATAAGGAATGTAGTAGAGTCTATAGTGTCATACTCCTTCCATGATCATTTATCCTAAAGGATAAGAAATACATTGATGGCTCATTGATGATTAAGACCATGGGGATATATAACATGGATAAAAACTAAAGGTAATTACCTACATCAATTTAATTAATGATTTGTTTTATAATGACACTTTCTTTAGGGATAGTTTGCATCTTCATGCAAGAGCATTACTGCAAGCTTGAATTTTGGTTTGTATTGTTCATTTTTTGATTGATTAAATTTTTTTAAGGGTAAATTAGATTTTTTATGTTGTTTTAAAGTTATTATGTTTCATATAAAACAATTTATAATCATTTCCAAGTGTTTACATTAGCTTAGGTAGGCTAGAATTTAAATTTGGTAGTTTCTTGCCAAAATTCAAATTCAAAATTTTGAATAAGAATCTTGAATTTATGAGAATTTTATCTAATTTATAGTGTTTTTAAGGCATTTTATGTTTATTTTAAGTATATTTAGTGTTATTAAGAGTTTATTAATAACTTGTTTCTCTATGATGACCTCTTTTGTCTTTTTGGTCATTATTTTAGTATACAAATACATTTCAAATCTAATTAAGACCTATGTTGGGAGGTTCTTGAGTAATTAAATGTTTTGTGGGAATATATAATACTTTGTAAAATATTGTATTAATTAATAAATAAAATTAATAATAATATTTTAATTCTTCAAGAATGAGAGTGAAGATAATAAAGGCTTAGGAACAAGACAATTATGTGAATTATGTGCAAGTATATTTAATTTTTGATTGTAAATAAGATTTGATTGCTAAATAAGGACTCAAGTCTTGGAAATACTATTTTGGACTTGTAAATTATATACAGGAATTATATATTTGAATGTTTCATGTGGATATATTTAGAAATATTGTCATCTAATAATAAATGTAAGGTTCTTTCAGTTACTACACACTATCAAGTGAACTATGTCATTCTCAATAGAGTATTGAAGAACTTTACATTATGTACATGTTTATTTGTGTGTAAGAAGTTGTAGACAATTGGTAATCATTGATTTTTTTTTTGGAGGATATAAAATTTAATCAAGTTTTCGACACAATCCATTTCAATAACTCTACCTACACATACCTGTACCCTACTTTTATAAGTGGTATCTACAAGTAAGATTTTGGTTTCTTGAATATTTTACCAAAAAAACTAAGGTATTTATCATTAATAAGTGTTTTATAACCTTGTAAAGGCATTTTAAAATTTTAAAACAATAATAAAAACCCCATTTTGTTCCTTAAAATCCAGAATTGCTCTTACTTGCCTTGTGAGAAAGACATATTGAAGAGTTGAGACCATTTCATGGTTTAGGTATAATGGAAGTGAACCAGAGCCTAAAAATTTGTAAAATTTATGGGTTTTCCATTATAAAGGTGAATCAAACACTATATTTGACTTTTTTCACATGTGGAGTTGTATAAATCTAAAACACTATATTAAAAACTCAGAATGCTGATGTAAACCCTTAATGCATATTTAAAAATTACATTTTTTAATTTAAAATTTGTGTGGTAAAAAATAAACCTAGAAAAATACTTCAAGAAGGTTACAAGAAAAGGCCTAAAAAGAGAAAAAAATTTAAAACAAAGAACCTTTCCTTTATATTTGAAATATAATTTTTTTATAATTATTATAGGAGGATACTAGGTATCTAAATATCCATTTATTTGTTTAGAACCTTATATATTTGATAGAACATTGAAATTGGTGCCTCAAGAGGGCTATTAGAGGTTAACTGAAGAAGTATGATTATGTTTTAGTTGGTTTTGACTAACTCATCTACGTCAATTTGGTATCAAATTAGGTTTGACACATGAGGGATATTTAAGTAAGGTGTACACTCTTAAATAACAAGAGTGAATTGGTTGTGTGTTGGTCAGCTAGCTTATAGAATGATTTTTGGTTAGATAGCTTGAAAGGTGTAAAGAAAAGATGAGAACTAAATGGAATAGAGATAATATTCAACTATGTTGGAGGAATTTCAAAACCTAAGTATTGGTTTTGATGTTAGATTTGCATTAGTAGAGTCTACTCAAAGAATGGGAGTCATAACAGGGCATGAAAGTGATAGAGAGGAAGAACTCCAATATCCAAAAGAGGAAGGTAAAGAAGCTAGAGATCATGATGAACAATGTCTATAAATAATACTAAAGGAAGTAATGAAAAAAGGGTATAAACCAAAATTGTAACTTACCACATATTTAGGAAGCTTGGATGGAGAAGAACTCATTGACTGGATTGTAAAACTAGATAAATAATTTTACTTTGAAAGTGTTCCAAAAGAGAACCAAGGGAAGTTTTCCCACACAAAGTTGAAAGGACATGCATCCATTTGGTGGTATTTCATCTAAGCATAAATAAGAAATAAGAGTAATACATAGATCAAGTCTTTGGATAGGATGGTCTCCAAGTTGAAGGATAAATTCTTTACAAATGACTATGAAACAAATCTCCTCAAAAGGTTGCAAACATTGAAACAAAAAAAGTTAAGGAATATACAAAGGATTTATATAATCTAGTTATTAGATCATGCCATATAGAGGAAGATACATAAAAGGTTGTTAGATATCTTATAGGGTTGAGATACAATTTTAAGATGAACTAATACTAGTTATCCCCATGAATTTTGAAGAGTGTTATCAATTTGCATTGAAAGCTGAAGCCAAGCTTAATAAAATAAAAACACAATAGAATAGAGGTAGAGGTAGAAGTTATAGAGGAAGGAGTCAGTAAGGAGGTATACATACCTCAATAAAAAACCAAGGAGAAGTTAACACTTCACAATAATAGTCCTTTACTCTTAGAGGTGGTTTTAGAGGTAGAAGGCCATTCTTTAGAGGTGGATATACAACAATAAGAAGAGGATCTAGTGGCATCATAGGTAAGTTCTTAAAGTGTAATAAATTTTTAGGATAGGTTTTAGGAGTGTCTATAAGGTTAAAAATCAATTAACTATAGAAATGAAAATAGAAATCACATTGATCAAGTAAGAGAAGAGTAGAATGTTGGTTCTCCATCTCATGTGGAAGAACTAAAAGTAGGTGACTCATTTTTTATGAGAAGGGTGCTAAATAAGACACCTAAAGAGAAGGAACCTACACAAATAAAGACACTTTTCAAGACCTACTACAAGTGCCAAGGTAAAATTTTCAAAGTATTCATTCATTTAGGTATAAAAAATAACTTAGTTTTAGTTGAGATGGTGGATAAACTAAAGTTGAAAAGGTTTTCTCATCCCACTCCCTACAAAGTTTCATGACTACTAAAAGGAAAACAATTATTGGTTAATAAAAAATGTTGGGTGGAGTTTCAAATTGGGAGTTATAAAGATAATTATTTGTGACATCATGCCAATGGACATGTGCCATGTAATCCTTATAAGGCCTTGGAAATATGATAGGAAGATATCACATGATGGAAGGAGAAATATCTACACTTTGGAGAAGGATCATATAAGCCATACCTTGATGCCTATGAAAGAAGAAGATAATGACCAAAATATTAGTTCAAGTGTAATGGTGGTAAGTGAAAATGAGTTAGTGAATGCAATGAGAGAAGAAGAGATAAAATTTGCATTGGGATCAAACCTGAACATTCATAATAGACACCAAAGTGAATGAATTGCCATAATAGGTGCAATATGTACTGAAGGACTATGTTGATATCATAGTTGATGAACTACCTAATGAATTACCACCAATAAGAAAAATTAGTCATCACATTGACTTCATTATAGGATCAATATTTCCTAATAAGTATTCCTATAAGATGACACCTCAAGAAAATGTTGAGATCAAAAATCAAGTTCAATAACTAATGGACAAAGGATTGGTCAAAGAGATTCTTAATGCATGTGCAATGTCAATAGTGTTAATTCCTAAGAAGGAAGGAGATTGGAGGATGTAAACATATTCAATATAAATCAAAAATATCAATATAAGGTATAGGCTTCCTCTCCCAAGAATTAAAGACTTGATGGATTGTTTAAGTGGTTAAAACTACTTATCCAAGATTGACCTCAAGAGTGGCTACTACCAAATCAAAATTAAGCATGGAGATTAATGGAAAATATCCTTCAAGAGAAATGAAGGGATGTATGAGTGGTTGTTCATACCATTTGGCCTCACTAACACACCTAGTACATTCATGAGACTCATGAATGAGGTTATTAATCCATTCATAGGTAACTTTGTTATATTTTATTTGAATGACATATTGATATATAGTCATAGTAAAGAAGAACATCTCCATAATTTGCATTTGGTCATGAGAAGGTTACAAGAGGAGAAGTTACTAATCAATGTTAATAATTGTGTGTTGATGAAGACATAATTTTTTTACCTTGATTTTGTGATAAATTAAGTATTATTGAAGATGGATAAGGAAAAAGTTAAATCCATAATGGAGTGGCCAAATCCTAAGACAACAAGAGGGGTAGGAAGCTTTCATGGAAATGTGAGTTTTTATAGGAAATTCATTAGAAATTTTAGTAAAATTTGTGCTCCAATCATAGACATTATTATAAGAGACAAGAAAAAGTTTATATGGAATAACTTGGCTGAAATATAATTTTAGTTATTGAAGATAAAAATCATTAATCAACCCATCCTAGCACTTAATTTTTTTAATAAAGTCTTCCATGTAGAATGTGATGCAAGTGGAGTAGCCATAGGGGATGTATTAAGTCAATAAGGTAGACCTATAACATATGTTAGTGAAAAACTAAATGATTCTATAAATAAGTATTTATATTTTAATTTGGATCTATATGCAATGATGTAGTATTTGAGGAGGTGGAGTCATTATCTAATGCCTAATGAGTTTGTAATCTTCAAACATAACCATGCTCTACAACTCATCACTAGTTAGCCCAAGCTGAATCAAAGGCATATGAAATGGATAGAGTATTTTTAGAATTTTTCCTTTGCTTTCAAACATATTAAAATTCAAAGTAATAAGGTGGTTGATGTTTTGATTAGGAGGGCATTACTAGGCATTAAATTTTAGCTTGAGAGTGTAGGCATTGATTTTCTCAAGGAGTTGTATGAGAGTGATGAAATTTTTCAAGAAGCCTATAAGGCTTGCCAATATCCAACCACATTGAACAAAGAACAATGTTTGGATTACATGATACAAGATGGATTATTACTTAAAGGAATATAGTTATGTGTACCAAATATTTCAATGGGGAGAACTTGTTTAAAGAGAAGCGCTATGGTAGTATGGTAGGACATTTTGGACTTGAAAATATGTTGGATCAACTTACTAGGCATTAATTTTAGCCTAAAATGAAATAAGAAGTAAGAATATATGTAGAAATATGCAAAGTTTGTTAAATGGATAAGGGTAAAAGTAAAAATGTAGGTGTGTATCAGCCTTTACCAGTCCCATATAGGCCATAATACTCCATTAGTATGGATTTTATCATGGGCCTTCCTAGAACTCAAAGATGTTATGATTCTATCTTTGTATTAGTGGATATGTTTTATAAAATGGCACACTTTATACCTTGAAAAACTAAAATGATTCCACACACATAGAAAATTTGTTCTTCAAGGAGGTTGTTAGACTACATGGTTTACCACTCAGTATCATATCTGATAGAGACATCAAATTTTTTGGTCACTTTTGGAGGACCTTGTGGAAGAACATTGGAATAAATTTGAATTTTAGTTCATCCTACCAACCTTAGATTGATGGAAAAACTAAGGGGTTAATATGAGTTTAAGAAATTTTTAAAGGTTTTAATCAGTAAACAATCCCAAGTAATGGGATTTTGTGATACCATAGGTAGAGTTTACCTACAATGACTCTTTCAATAGGAGAATTTTAGGTCTTTTACGGTATGAATCCAAGAGGAGTATTTGAATTGATATACTTGAGAAAAATGGATAAGAGGAATTATAAAGGAGAGGATTTTGTTGTTGATATGCAATAGGTACATGAACATGTGAAAAGACAATTAGAGAAAAGTGTGGAGAAATACAAGAAACTAGGATGTTTGAGAAGAATATAAGTTGGTTTTGACATTAGTGACTTGGTTTTGGATCACTTAAGAAATAATAGGTTTCCTAATGGTATGTATAACAAACTAAATATGAAGAAAATAAGTCCTTGAAAAGTTCTCAACAAGTTTTCTAATAATGCCTATGATATAGAGCTACCTAGTGGAGTGGGCATATCTCCCATTTCAAATGTTTTAGACCTATATCCATTAAAATAAGTTGATGATAATGATAAAAAATAAAAAGGAGTAGGTACAATAATTTAAGAGTGGGCAAGTCAATTACCATCAACCAAGAAGGAAGAGTTTGAGATGATCTTGGACAAGAAGATTGTCAAGAAGACAAAAACTATAGAGTATTTATAATATCTACTCATATGGAAATTTCATCCTCATGAATATGCCACTTGGATGATATAATAATAGATCTATCATCATGTAAATATAGTTTGATATCTCATGAATAATATTTCATAAGTTCATTTTCTACCCCTTGTGAGTATGATGTAGGTGCATCACTCCAAACTTGAATTTTGGTTTCTTTTGTTCATTTTTGGATTGATTAAGTTTTTTTAAGGGTAAATCATATTTTTTAGGTTTTTAAAAATGTCTTATGGGTCATATCACACAATTTATAATCATTTATAAGTGTTTAGGTTAGCTTAGGTAGGCTTGAATTTGAATTTGGTAGTTTCCTACTAAAATTCAAATTCAAATTCAAATTTTTGAATAAGAATCTTTGGTTTATGAGAATTATATATATATATATATATATATATATATATATATATATATATATATATATATATATATATATATATATATATATATATTATAGTGGTTTTTAGTAGTCTTTATAGTTATTTTAAGTGTCTTAACTATTTTAAATATTTTATTAATTACTTGTTTCTCTAGAATGACCTCTTTTATTTTTTTTGGTCATTATTCTAGTATGAAAATACACTTCAAATCTAATCAAGACCTACATTTGGAGGTTGTTGAGGAGTTAAAGGATTTGTATGAATATATAATACTTTTTCAAATTTAATAATTTAAAATAAAAATAATATTTTAAGGCTTCAAGAATGAGAATGAAGAGAATACAAGCCTAGGAACATGACAATTATGTGAATAAGAATTGATTACTAAATAAAGATTCAAGTCTTGGAAATATTGATTTGTAATTGTAAATTATATAAAGTAATTATATATTTGAATATTTCATGTGGATATATTGAGAAATATTGTCATCTAAAAATAAAGATAGGGTTCATTCAATTACTACACACAGTCAAGTAAACGATGTCATTCTTAGTAGAGTATTGAAGACCTTTACATTGTGTAAGTGTTTCTTTTGGTATAAGAAGTTGTATATAGTTGGTAAAAATTGAATAAAATATTTTTTTAGGATATAAAATTCAATAAGGTTTTAGAAACAATCCATTTCAAGAACTCTACCTACACAAACATGTACCCTACTTTTATAGGTGTTATCTACAAGTAAGATTTTGGTTTCTTGAATATTTTACCAAATAAAGTAAGGTAGTTATCATTCTTGAGTCTTTATTTTAATATTTCACAAACATTTTCCAATTTTAAACAACAATCAATACCCCATTTTGTTCCTTAAAATCCAAAATGGCTCTTACTCGAACTGTGAGAAAGATATTGAAAAGTTGAGACATTTTCATGGTTGAGGTATAAAGGAAGTGAACCAAAGCCTCAAAATTGGTAGAATTCATTTATTTTTTAATTATAAAGTTGAATCACACATTATATTTGAATTTTTTTTCATGTTTTTATTTATATAAATCCAAAACATTGTGTTGGACATGGGAGACCTAATTAGTTACGAGAAGGCCTAAGATTTTGCACTTTATTAGACATTTAGAATCTAAAAATTATTATGATAATGTAAAACCTTAATGGGTATCTAATTTAAAAAAAAAAAAATTGAAACTTTATGTGGTAAAAAATAACCCCATAAATCTACTTCAAGATGGCTACAAGAAAAGGCCTAAAAAGAGCAAGAACTTGAAAATAAATAACCTTACCTTTATATTTGGAATATAATTTTTTAGGGTGTTTAGAAGAGGATACTAGGTATCTAAATATCCATTTTTTAAAAATCTAGAATGCTATATATTTTTTAAAACATTGAAATTGGTGCCTCAAGAGGGTTACTAGAGGTTGGTTCAAGAAGGTAAGATTAGTTTTGGTTGCTTTTGACTAACTCTTATGCATCACATATTATAAAAGATAATAATTTAGTCATATATATTTTAGGATGAGAATTTAATAGGTACCTTAGGCTTCCAAGTCCCAAGCTTACCTATAATCAAGGCTTGGCTAATGTATTGTTGGAGCACAACACTATGGAGGGGAAATTGAAATAGTGGTTGTTTAAAGGAGAGAGGTTGAAACTAAAGGGATGCATTTAATCCAATAAAATAATCAAATTCATTCCTAGTATTTGAGTAGCCATGGCCCTTCTAAATAGGTTGTATGGCTTTTTCAGCATCACTTACATGCAAGTGGAATGGGTCCCATTATTGGAAATTATATTGACTTTTGACAAAATTATGGCCCTAGGGGAGATTATCAGTGTCATATTTAAGGTAAAAATATTTAGACATGAACAAAATCCAACTGATGAAAATTTATAAATGATGTCCTAACTATTGGATGTAGTTATTCTAATGGTCCACAAATCTCATGGGAAACTATGGGAGCCGTCCACCGAATACTTATATAATAGAATATATGAAGACTATTATTTCTTGTTTGTCTATAAATTTAGAAATGAAATTTATAAAATTTGTGAGGAGGTTTATCCTCAAGTTTATTGGGCTATTTATATCACTTATATGCCCAAGATATTTGAGAATTTGAGGAGAATCTCCAAAATGGGAGATTACTAGTACTACCCATATTGTACCATAATCAAAATTAAGGGAATAAGAGGAACCTTTTTATTTTTACCATAACATATCCTTTATAATTTACAATAACAAGATATTTCACACTAATTTTATAACATTATATATGGGTAACTCATCCTCAAACACTAGGACTATTACTATAAAATCCCCTTGAGCTCTAGGTAGCTTTAGTTTTCAATGAGGTCACACCACAACCTAGCAAAGAAGGTCATAAACCATTATAATTTTAAGGTTGAAAAATTCATATAATGGGAACCCAAGGTAAATGCTAGGAACTATCTTTATCTCCTCAAGGAGATAAAAGGGGTGACCATTAGATATGGTCACCAATAATATGAAAATGATGTTATCTTTATGAATACTTTAGATGATTCTGAAGTGTGGATTCACATGAGAAATAGTTAAATGTCATTTTTCATTGGCTAGACCATTATATATGACATGAAGATCACCAAGTAGTGGGAATAAAAAATGGTAAAAGAATTATAGAAGGCTTAGAGTCATCAGTGGCCTCAGACATAGTCTCAATACCTAGCAAAAATAGACCAGCCTCCCTCTCCCATAGAAGAAGAGACCTATCTATAAAATAAAGAGAATAACATCTAAAGGGAGGAGAATATTCATATTAGGAATGATATTCTTAGAGGCCTACTTGGTCTTCATCAGTCCTCCACCCATATTATTTCTATAACTCTAGGCATAATAACTATAGTTATGAGGATTACACCTCCTCTAGATGGACAAATAAGTACATTCTATTGGGCACCTCTAGATGAAATTACTTATGTTACACAAGTAAGTATCCTAGTGTTTTTTAAAATTTATTTTTTCATCTCTTCCCTATAGTCCTCCTTCTCATCAAGCATTCCCTGCTATGACAATATCCTCTCCATCTACTCCTACCTTCACTATTATTATTCCTCTTCCCATCCCTTCACCATTACCTATAGTAGTAGTTCCTATTACTATGGATTATTCATTGGTTTCATACATTAACTCATATCATATTATCCCCATAGTCAATTACCAACATAAATCTAGAATTATGCCAACCTCCTTCAAAATACAATAATTGGAGGAAAGACCATCATTAAGTCTTGATACCCTAGGAGGATCCCTTGAGTACAAAGTAAAATAAAAAGAGAAATAACATGTTATATCCTTAGTTTATTACCCAAAATTATGAAGAATAAAAAGCAAAAATAATGAAGGGACTAAATAATGAGCTAAGTGAAGATAGAGCCCAAGATCCCATAGTGGAAGAGGTAGAGCTAGAGAGAGCCAAATCAAATCCCCAGGAAGCCTAAGTGAAGGAGAAATTACAACTGGGTAACTATACCAATAGATCCTTATAGAGGAAAAAACATAAAAAATTAATAAGGTAGTTTATTCTCTTCTTCCATTACTATTATGGATACTCAAGATATAAATTTTCCAACTGCTATTTCTAGGCCACCATTTTCCAATTCCATTGATTCTTCTATTCTTTTAACATCAACCCAAGTAATGGATCTTAAGAAGAGAGTATATTTTAAGGATTTAGTTTCAATTTATATTTTTGATCCTCAAGGGCCACCCATCCCCAAAAATCTTTAGATCAATTAGATCCACCATTGCCATAATATGCATCTATACAATTGGCCATAATGCTAGTTTTGAAAACCCTAGGCCTAAAAATGTATATGGTAGAGATCACCCCTTAGAGGGAAATATATATTTGATAATGTATTTTTCAACCTCCCCTCTAATTTACCATTCAAATAAGTTCTTCAATGCCATTTATAGTAATAACTCCACCCCTAATAATTACTCCACCTCCTATCTCTGAACACCCTAACCAATTTAAAGAATAAGGGGAACTCATTATTCCCCAATGGGTTGAAGAGTTACAAGGTTGGAGAGATGATAGGAATAATTTGGTCGTTACAGAGTTGACTATATTTTTTTACCAATTTTGATAAACAAAGTGGCATAATTCAAATGGTGAGAAAGATGAAAGGGGTGAACACAAACACTAGGGAGGAGGTAGTGATAGAACAAAGGGAAAACTTGTTTCCCTTGGAAAAACATACCAAAAGGAATAAAAATGATCCTATAGAATATATAGAGGATTTATACTCTTTTTTAGATTTAATTGGGGAGGCCATGAAAGATATGTACAAAATCCAATAATAATCATACCAAATGTTAATGCATAGGCAAATCATTCATGCCCCCCAAGAGAGTGTGGACAATGCAACCATAAGCTTGTGTAGCATTTTGAATAATATTCAATATTGTAGAGGTGAATCTCATCCTTAGAGGGTGAAGGTGTTGAAATTTTATCACCAATTAAGAGATTTCAAAAAGAGGCTTAGCTTCTTGGTTCAATATGTAATAAATATTGCACTCAATCATCCAAACCTAATGTCTGCCTAAGATGTTTCATGGGCTTTAAGTTACATAATTATAAAGAGGGATGGTGCCTTTAATAGGATCACATAAATGAATGTTTTAATAGGTATTTTTCAAGCCATGAAAATGAGGCCTTGGATATTCTAAGGGATATGAGGATCATATATGTGATAACCTTTAATAGGAAACTAGTAAATAAGACTAATTTTGAAACACTTCTTAATGTTTCTCTAGATAACTTTTAGAAGGAAATTGAAAGAACTATTTATAAAACTAATGATGATATTTTGAAATTAATAAAATTTTCAAGGATAGAGTAACTAATATTGAAGCCCCTAGAATATGATTTAAGAGATTAGAAGCAAAGCATATAAAGTTGAAGATTGAAGCCATCAAAATATTTAAGCCTTCCATTCTCAATTTCGATATTATTAATAAAGAGTTTGAAGTAACACATGCATTATTTTAGAAACTCAATGTCATAAAGGGATTTTTTGGGTTAGTACCAAGCACAACATCAACTACAAGTGTTACTACATCATCATAGGGTCCCCATTTTTTTGGATACATAGTAATGCATACTCCAATAGGGCAAATTTTTATTATTCAAAGGCCAAAATTAGATACTCCACTTTTTATAGCTATCCTGTAGTCATTTCCCTCTTCGAAATATGCCAAATTAGCACCAAATTATGTATATGTATGTATTTACATGTTATAAATTGAGTTGGAACTAGTAGTTCCAAATTTATTGGCATGTATGTATTATATTCTAGTTGAAAAATATTATTTATGTACACATTTTCATATTTTCATGTTATGCATGATTTTTGACATAATTATAAAATTAAGATGTAAATTTATACTTCACTTTTAGGATGAGGAATCCCCTCCCCAAGCCTATACATATTTGTATCCTCCTGATCCCAAAGGGAAGAGAATTTTGTCTATTAATATTAATATGAAAATTTGAGGATTTTTCACCAATTGGTCTTGATGTTCAAATATTGTTATTATCTAAATTTGTGAGTCTCTTAATACATTCCATCCATATAATATCTTAGTCTTTTGGTTGTGCATGAATATTATTTTGATATAGTTATTTGTATTATGTAGTAGCTAATTTGAATGCTTTTGTGTAATAATCATAATCTCCCTTTGTATATGTATAATTAAAATATTAATAACACAAAAAACTTTGATTATATATGCTAAATTTCATTGTATCCTTATTCTCTTTGAATCTTAACTATGTTTGACTATTTATGTGCTAAAAGTAAAATCTAATACCTTAAAATGCATATCCTACCCTAACTTCCATTTTTTGAGTTTATTTTAATCCTACCCACCTTATGTTAGACTCATAATCAATCCACCCATCTCAAGTAGATAAATGCCCCAATCATATCCAAATCATCTAAGATAAACAACTGCTCTACTCACTGCTATTCTACTAACAAGTTATTTATAAAATATAATACCTTAAAACACATACCTTAAAGTGAGTCTTTCTTCACTAATCCTAAAACATTAGAATATACCTCATAAGTTTCCTTGGTGTGAATAAAACTACATCAAAATACTTTTATTATCACAATAACATGCATCACATTCACTCCAAAACCCACTTTTTTTATATCAAAAGTGCCAAGAGTTAAAGAATGATATCCAAGGAATACAAATTGGAAACCAACAAAAAAATCATATTTGATGAGATATGTCCTTGCCTATTTATTACAAGTATCAATCAAATCCATTTCCTATCTCATTTTTAGATGCCAAAGTTTGAAAAATATAAATATAAATGGGACCAAAGAGAACACATTAAAGAATTATGTTTGTCTTCCTAGGAACTGGCATATAACCAAATCTATTTTATTCACCTATTTCCTTATAGTTTGGGTGCCTAATTATAGTAATGGTTCTTGCAATTTTTGAAAGGATCAATTATAACATTTGATTATTTGTTTAAGAAGTTTGTCAAACATTTTTATTATAAATTGGAGCATGAAATAACCATGGCTAACTTGTGTAATACCAAACAATGGAGTGGAAATTTTTTTGTAGTATTTTCACAAAGATGGAGAGGTGTTCCCAATAGGGTCCTCCATTCTCTCCCCAAAAAATAATTAGCAGACACTTTTTCCACTAATCCAAATAAATAAATGTACTTCCACTTATGATTAAATTTTTCTAATACCTTTGATGAGATCATTAACAAAGGGGTGTGGATTAAAAAGGAATTAAATGAAAGAGGGTTAATCAAAATCTATTCTCCAAATCAATCTCAAACCCAAATAAGTACCTTAGTAGAGAAACCCAAAATATTTAACAAAAATAAGAACATAATAGGTGATGGTGTGATAGTTGGAAGACATGTGAAAATATTTCAACCACTGCCTGCTCAAAAATATCCATCCATAAAACCACTCACACTATAGAGACCACCAGTGAGAATAAAGTATTATATAAGAACATTCACCAATCTTTGTAAAACCATAGATTAATGTTCAAGAAACTTATCACAATAAACATGGTTATATGGTGTATTACCAAACCTTTTTAAGAAGGTAAACCAAAAACAACCTAGTATAAGGACAATGAGCATTGTGGATATCACCACATCAAGGGTCATGTTATGCATGTGCATGTAACTTAGACATTATGTAAAAGACTTGTTTGAGTGGGGATAAATTATGCTTGAAAATGAGGCCTCATCTTCCAACTCAAATATTGGTATCTTTAAGGACCCCTTTCCAAGTTATAATCAGAATAATAATAAATTTAATCAAAACAACCATCAACAAAATCAACACAATCCAGGTAATCAGTAGCATCAACAATAACAAGATCGAGGTCAACATTCTTGAACCAACTGCATAGATTATCATAACACCCAATACAAATATGATAATTGTGTACCACATTACTAAAAATCACATGAATACCATCAAATTCCATTCCAATCATCCATATAACACCAATCAATGTGATATACTTATTATCCAGGGACCTTTCTCATCATAACCTATAAACACTCCATTTTAATCACCTTACATGTCAAAATTTCAAAATAGAATGACTTCCTACAAATTGTACACAAACTATTCTAATATCATCTTTTTATTCCAAATTATTCTATTCAACCACTATACAAGGTTGAATTCACCCTGGGGCATCGTCAAATAGGATAATTCACTATACTATATCATTTAAATGCCACTCTAATCATATTTCTCATCACCATTGGTCATTTCCATCTCTCTAGCCAATTAATAAATTATTTTTATTACAATCAAATTAAAAAAATCATATTCATATCATATTAATTAAATTAATCCTTTCAATTAGTATAATTAATCCTTCCTCTAATTATAAATTCCATGGAATTGGAATTTATAATTTCATTTAATTCAATTTCTCCCTCATTTTAACCACTTTCCAAGGATCATTCTCCACCCTCCATTTTGGAGACAAGATGGAGGGCCCTCATATCACATTATTCATTAAATTAATATTTTTGATTAGTTTAATTAATATTCTTTATAATTATAATTCCATGGTTTTCAAATTATAATTTCATTTGAATTACTTATTATTCCCTTTTCCACCTCATTTAAAGAACATCTTCCCTTCCAAAAGAAAATCAAGATGTTATGGCATATTCTTTTATGACCCCACCTCCAATATCAAAATCAAATTATGAGGGATTATTTTCCACCCTCCATCTTTGATGTAAGATGGAGGGCTCATATTTCACCTTTTAAGATATTTTTAAGGGAATTCTTTTCCCTCCATCTTGCATGCAAGATGGAGGGCTCACATCGATTCCCCTTGGAATAATTTCAAACCATCCTCCACTCTTGTTCTTGGACAAGGTGAAGGGCTCGTATTGGTGATCTATGGCATGATCCATGTGATTACTTAGGTTAAATTATCTACCCTTAATTTGATAGATAAGATAAAGGGCCCACTTTTTTAACTATAAATAAAGGGGAACCCCTCTTCATATTCCATTCTCATGTTTAATAGTGAATCTCTACAAATTTATCAAGCTAGCTTGTGAATCAAATTATATCATTATAAATTCAATTAATCAAGGTCTTCAATAGGATATGGTGTATTTAATTACAATAAAATTTTTAAAGACTTATTGAGACTACATCTAAGTTACATCTGCTTATGACAAGGTGAATAATCCTCAAAAAGGAAGGTAATAATTATTTTTTTCTTCTCTTGATTTCAGGTTTATTTAGCTTTGTCTTATCTCATGAGGCATTGAGATAGAGGTGCTAATAATATTATTTGTTTTGATTTTTTATTCATTAATAAAATTCATAACCCCAATGGTAATCCTAATAATACATATGACATACTTGGTGGGACTCACACCTCACTTTCTTTGATCAAAAATATTATTATTCCTTCCATTTGGAAATTATCTCAAATTTTAATTTGATTTCCCCTTTTCTTCTTCTAAAATTTTCCATAATATAGATATTTTAGACACCTAAATTTCATTTAGTGTATAAATTCACCTAAAATCTATTTAATAATTATTTTTGAAATGATTCATCACATCTTCATCCAAATTCAAATAATTGAATAAGTTGTATTAATCAATTATGCACACTTTAAATCCTTATTTTAAATATAAAATTTGTATTTTACACATAATCCAACATCTTCCATCTTTTAATTCCTCATTCCAACAAAACCCTCAACTTTCTCAACCTCTTATAAGTCATCCCTTGAGTTATCTAGAAGTTTAACTCGTTCTTGTTGACTCAATTAACCAATCTTATGCTTCTATCAACCATTTGAAATGGTATTCATCCTCATGGGTGAGGAATCATTAGCCAACATTGATTATTTGGATGATTTAATAAATCCAAATAATCCTCCACTATTAGATCTTCTTCCAAAAAACTATAAATAAGCTTGATAACCTTCATTTTCAAGAATCCTAACTTATGCTAATGAAGTTATATTCAATCCAAAAGTGAATATAAGTGAATAAAAGCATTAAAAAAATCCTTTTACACCAAAATTATTCTCATTATCCTTTGCATTAGAAGAGTGAAAACCATATTTTCAAAGAGCAAATCAAGTTTACATCACAATGGAGAAAGCTTGCACATTTGAAGTATAAGTCTATGTTTTTTGTTTTCTTTGTTTGTTACTCTATCTTAGATTGAATTTATCTTAGATTAATATTGCATTATTAATTGATTTCTTATCACTTCTAAATTTAGTTCACATATTTTTGGAACACCTGAAGGGACCTTCCCTCATCTTTTTTATTTTTTGCCCATCATATTTGCATTTAGAAAGAAATTTTCATTTGATTTTTGTTATTTGTATTTGCATATGAATTTAATATTATCTTTTTGAGTACTAGTATAATTTTTAGGTCATTATTATACATTTTATGTTTGGATATGCATGCCCACTACATAATAGCGAATTCAAAAACATCATAGCAAAATTATACCTCATAACAATGAAATCATTTTTTGACCAATTTTTGGTCTCTTTTTACTTATCTTATTCACATAATTGGATTTATGTTCACCTTATTCTTATGTTTGTGTTTTCATTTTTTGTAATCATTTTCTATAAGTAAAAATCAAGATCAATGTGCTTTTCAATGAAATCATTGTATCTAAGAGTGAAATTGTCATTCTTAGTAGTGAAGTCATTGTTGTAAATCATGAATTCATCTCTGAGGACAATAAAGGCATTATATAGGGTAGTGAAATTATTTTTTAAGCATGATATTGTTTGTTATTTGCTTTCTATATTCTATCTCTTTCTTATATTTGATTTAATACAATTTCATTTTCCTGTCTTTCTGTGTAAATGCAAATTTATCACAAAGAGGTAGTTTTTACTTTGTTTATGTGGTTTTTACATATTCTATTGTAGGTTACCTTGATCCAATCCTAAATAAACATTCTAACCATTTGTTTTCATAATAATTTTCAAAGATAATCAATAAAAAGGATAAACAAAATCAATTGATTTTCTTTTACTAATGCTTTCAATCTTATTTTCAAAGTTTTTAATAACTACATCACATCTCATTTCAACATTATATTTGTAATTGTAGATATTATGTATGCTCTTCCCTTGGTATCACATTGGTTTTAATAATTGATAATTAGAAATATTTCCATAATTTTATGTGTTACCAAAGTAGTTCCCATGTATGCTCTTTCCTTAGCATCACATTGGTGATGATACTTGGAAATCAGAAATGGATACTTACTTTATTTTTTATTTTTTAGGGGGGGTCAATTGAACATAGATTTCACCACCATGTAGTAGGCCAAAACTCATTTACCATCAAGGTATATAAATTGAGATCTATATATTTGAATTGCCTAAATGGTTATGTGTTTTATGTACACTATGATGCGAGGGGATTTCATGTTCCAATACCCAAGGTTTCAACAACTAGCTCAAAATATGATATCACCAATTATCAACACACTCATACCCTTATGATTGTGTTTGGTAATTTAGGACAAGACCCAATAGTGTAAACCAAATTTATTTATTTATTCCATAAATTTACCACTAGATAATCTTATTTAAACCTTAAGCCTAAGATAACCTCTTTTGCCATTCAAATTTGGTGCATCAAGTAGTGATTAGTGTTGAGAAGCTACCTTTCACACACCCTTAAAAATAGACTTAGTAAGCCATGGGAATGGTATGATTCTCCATGGTTAGTGCCTTGAAATAGTAGACTATAGTTGAGAGAATGGATGAGTTAATGACATCAAAACGCCCAATAGTTGTTCATGAGCCTCATCCTAGTTTTTCACTTTTTATGTGCAATTTCTTGACTATTAATAATAGAAACCTTATTTGTTATTTTGTGTTTTCCAAGTGTATTGTTTATTTTATTAAAAAAAAAAAAAAACCCATTTAAATATAAATCAAACTTTTAGTCACTTTGGTATTTTAGTCTTTTGTTATCCTTCCTTAGTAACATCATCCATTTTAAGAAGAATGGCTATGTAGAACCATAACTTGATCAACTCAGTCACAAATCCAAATCTAAATAATCCATGTTATAACCTAGGGTTCTATCCAACCAATTTTGATTAAATAAAATATTCAAAAAAATATCAAATCAATCATCCAACACATTAAAATTTGAGTTTTTAATATGTATTCAATCTCAAACATCAATCTGTCACATCCAAATATGAATAATTATTCAAGTTTTCCAACTATCCAATTCAAACCAAACAATAACCAATTAATTTCAAACTTGAATGTTTATTCATGTTTTCCCATAGAATAAACTCAAAATTTTAATTTAGGGACAACACTGAATCAATTTTTAGGCTATAATAGTCAAATTTCCTTGAATTCTTTTACAAGATCTACACCATCCATATATCAAATGCCACCAAATACAAATCAAAATATGTTTAGAGATCTATTTTATTTCAACCTTAACATCAATGTAAATAAAAATTTTGGTTCACCTTCATTACCACTTTTAGATATTTATATGAACCAAAACACATACACAAATCAAATCTCAATTTAATAAAATCCAAATATGTTCCATCTAAATCAATCTTTCAGATCCTACACCCATCAAAACCATCCTTTACATATTCATAAAAATCAAACATTTTATTTTGTATCCAAATCATTCCAAAACTTGAACCAAACTACATCAAATAACCATACCTTCACAAATTCATAAAATCCAAATATTCTCACTTCTAACACACATCTAACAAATCCATCCTTCCAAGATTAAGATACTTCTCTAGTACACTTCATTACTAGTAAATCACAAAAATTTCCACAACAACATCACTTTATCACTAGTGGCCCTATTTTTAAAAATCATACAAGTTTCACATCCACTTGTTATATTTCTAACATCCCTCACTACACTAGCCAAGATGTGGTTGATGAAGAGTACATTAGAATGAATCTACATCTATTCATGTTTTAAAATCATGTTTTGAGGGTATGTCAAGATGTCTTTATTGAGCCTAATCAAGCCATCCCATTTCCAAATCAATATCATAATATTTCATCCATTCTCAACCAAACAACTATTTTCAATCAAATACTTATTTTCAATAAAGATCCTATCTTGGCCCAAACATCTTTTAATCTACCCATTATTGAATCACCATACACCTTCCATATAGTATTTAAGACTCCATATTTCCAAAAATATCTTAATCCTAAATCTCTCATTTCTAAATAATCAGTGAAAAATAAACTTGTTAATAAGGCACTTCAGCAGGTTTTCCTTATGGCCACCTCCAAACCACGATCAAATTTATTATCAAAATCTGATCTACAATTACTTTTAGAATTAAATGAAGGTTCATCATTAACATAAAAATCCACATTAGTCCCAAAAATAACTTTATTAGTAGACAAGTTTTAAAATGTTAGTAATAATTTTATGGTTAAGGAAGAAGCTTCATTCGGCATCAACAAAAATTTAGTAACATCAAAGTAGCATGTTCCATTTCTATAAACACTATTATTACCTATCCCATTAAAATAACACTACCTACACATGTCAACTAGAATTCATAGAAACAAACTTCATTGGACTCATCATATTACAACATATCAATTATAACATCTAAAAAAATACATGAAGGCATCCCATTTAGAGAAACGCCACTTCACCAAACATTTCTTAAAGCTCTAAGAAACAATAAATATACACTAATATATGAACAAAATAGATCCTTATTGATTGATGAAAATGATATCAAAAATAATGACAATATGAAGTCAAATATAAGAGAAATTACATGGAACAATCTATTGGTTGTAATCCAAGAAAGAACACTAAATTCTATGTTGCATATTTATTATGCTAAATTTATAGAATGGCACTATAATGAGTTGGATCATGATTTTGATATTAATTATGAGGATCATCATAATAAATTTAAAAAATCTATATTCTCCAAGGAATTAAGGATTGTCAATATGGATCTATCATATTTTGACTTTTATAGTATTTGGCGGTTAGTTAGTAGCAACTAGGTAAGAGATATTGGTTTTTGTACATATGGAGAGCTCATTAGTCCTTGGTGTTTGATACCCTTTAATAACATTATTTTTATCCCTTATAGAGAAAGGAATCCTAATTCCATGATGATCTAAATAACTCTTAGAAGGTTTCTAGACTTTAGCTTTACAATTAGGCATATTAATATGGATCTATTTGATAATTGTGTTTTCCCAAGAAAAATTAAAATTACCACAAAAATCTACCAAAGAAATTTATATCTAGATATATTTATTCAACAAGGATTTCTCAATAGGTAATGATATTCCATATGGTTTGATAATATCTCTTTGTGGGATAAACAACCTCATCTTGGTCAAGTATTATTCAAAGTAAATAACACAACTAAAATAGAGATTGAAGAAGAAATCTAGTCAGAACAACAAAAATTATTTAGAGTAGGCATGTGATATAACGCTGACAAATAAGAAACTTATGAATGTTATGACTATCCATTAGGTATAGATGCCCATAAGTCCACAAAAAAATAAAAATATCATAAAAAAATAAAATAAAAATTAATTTGTTGTCTACAAGTACCTTGACACTTGGGGGCAACTTATTTTCACTATATTGCATTTACCATCATTTACATTTTGTCTTGCATTTCAGATGTTATGTTTGTGATTATTTAGTTGTCAATTAGCATAAAAAGAACATTTCAAATTACATCCTATCATATCATTTCACTTTTTCATACCACCCTATTATCCCATGAAAATCATTTTTAAAATTATCATTACATTAGTTTTTGCCTTAGTTATTACGAGTAGAATAAATCTATTTTTCTACTTCTATTTGCCAAACATAGAAAATACTAACCCACAACCTAGTCTTGCATTTTGTGCACGTAAAAATATCCTCTTGAAATTCTCTATAAAGAAAAAAACATTAAACATGCTACAAAATGAAATATGGTAACTTTACTCACCTATCCTAGTTTTTAGTGATAAGCTCTTGCATCTTCATAGTTGCATGGGGATAAGACTTGGGGGTAATATCCTTTTATATAAAATGACATCCTTATTCAAAACTTATCAAATTCAAAATATCTCTCACCTTTTTTTGATATTTGGTGTTGAACTTTTGCATCTCACTAGTTGCATGTGATTATAATTAGGGAGAGATGCCCTTACTCACCTATGTATAGTCTTTAGTGATAAGCCTATGTGTCTACCTGGTCACATGAGACTAAATGTAGGGGGTCATAAAACAAAGTATTAAAATATTAAGTACAAAGGCATCTATGAAAAATTTATTCAAAAATCTTATTTATATGCCTATGCTGAAAAG